>JARQOD010002221.1:0-81296 GCA_033576555.1 Oophaga sylvatica
CCACTTGATACATTCTTCCAACTGGATGTGCAGCCATTTACGACCACTCTTTGGGTCCGATCACTAAGCCAGTTATGAATCCACCTAACAGTTGCCTTGTCCATTCCATACTTAGTCATTTTTTCAATAAGGATTGTGTGAGATACTTTGTCAAATGCTTTGCTGAAGTCAAGATATACTATATCTACAGCATTTCCCTGATCCACCCAGTCAGTGATTCTGTCATAGAAGGAAATTAAGTTAGTCTGACATGATTTATTAGTTACAAACCCATGCTGACTCTGTTTAATCACTTCATTCTTATCCAGGTACTTACATACATGTTCTTTAATAATTTGTTCAAATATCTTTCCTGGTATAGAAGTCAGACTCACCGGCCTGTAGTTCCCTGGGTCCACCTTCTTCTTCTTTTTGAAGATAGGAACAACATTTGCTCTTCTCCAGTCTTCTGGGACTTCTCCTGTTCTCCAAGAATTTTCAAAGATTATGGACAGTGGTTCAAGAATTTCTTCTGCTATCTCCTTCAGTACTCTGGGGTGTAATTCATCTGGACCTGGAGACTTGAATTCATTTAGGTTAGCTAAGTGTTTCCTCACTGTCTTTCTGTTTATAGATATCTTGGATTCTTCAATTCCTTTAATAGGACATTGAAGATCAGTTGATGTTACATTTCCTTTCTGAGAGAAAACAGATGCAAAATAGGAATTTAACAGTTCAGCCTTCTCAACATCCTGTCTTACCATTTCATCATTTTCATCCTGTAAAAATCCTATAGCATCCTTGACTTTTCTTTTACTTTTGACGTATCCCCAAAATCCTTTTTTGTTGCTTTTGATGTCACTTGCAAGCCTTAATTCATTGTCAGCTTTAGATAATCTGATTTGTGCCCTGCAGGTTCTGTAGACAGCATTATATTCTTCTTTAGATATGCCTCCCTCTTTCCATTTGATAAACATTTCTTTCTTCCTTTTTAGCATGTGTTTAAGTTCTTTGTTCATCCATCCTGGTTTCCTTAAATGCTTCCCATTCTTCACTCTTTTCGGAATTGTTAACAATTGTGCTTTGAGAATCTCACTTTTAAAGATTTTCCATCCTTCCTGGACATTTTTGTCCTTAAGGATATCCAGCCATTGGATCCCTCCAATTCTCTTTCTGAGTCCCTTAAAATCTGCCTTTCTGAAATCTAACCTTGACGTCTGAGTCTTCACAGGTCTTCCTCCTCTTGTTATCCAAAATTCTAAAATAGCATGGTAACTACCTCCTAGGGTCCCAGCCACTCTTACCTCCTCAACCATTTCTTCCCTGTTTATAAGGATTAGATCCAAGGTGGCAGATCCCCTGTTTTCTCCTCTACCTTTTGGAAGATAAAGTTGTCAGCAAGAGAGGATAAGAATTTCCTTGACCTGTTAGTTTTGCCTGAGAGAGATTCCCAACAAATGTCTGGATAGTTGAAATCTCCCATGACCACTATGTCATATTTTTTGGAGAACTTGGCCATTTGATGCATAAAGAGTTCATCCATATGTTCAGCTTGCATAGGTGGCCTGTAGTAAATGCCTACAATGGTGTCCTTTCCATTGTTCTGTCCTTGTATTCTTACCCAAACAGTTTCCACAGAACTCCCAGTCTCTGAAGCGTCAATCTCTGTGCAGATATACGCTTTTCTAACATACAATGCGACACCTCCTCCTCGTTTATCAAGTCTGTTTCTTGGAAATAAGTTGTGTCCTTCTAGCCTTGTATTCCAATCATGTGTATCGTCCCACCAAGTCTCAGTGATTCCAATGACATCATGCTTCTTCTCCTGCGTTAGTAGTTCCAATTCTCCTTGTTTGTTGCCCATGCTTTGTGCATTTGTATAAAAACATTTTAGTTTGTGATTGGTTTCTCTTTCTGCAATATTTTTATTATTATAAACATGAACAGCTGCATGGGTAACGCTAAGAGTTGTGGGTAACACAAACAAATGTGAAAACCAAAATGTCACTACTCATATATAAACATGATATAGAGGAGAAGGCAAGAGTCATTAGTGACCAAAAATCATCATATATAAAAGATAAATATTTATTGTACAAATCAATAAAATAATAGTACAAAAGTACAAATAAGACAAATAGAAACACATGCAGAACGTGTGCACATACAAGGAGAAATTGCCTCCTAACGGTTACAATGAGTAAACACTTGTGGTAACAGTACATAAGATGGCTATAGTACAGAAATAGAACATCTACATATGTCCTTTGTAGCAAAGTAAAGTGCCATATCTGAAAAACCTATTAAACCACAATAATGGGACATGTCTTGTCACAATAGCAAACGCTCCAGATGTAATCAGCAATGGTATAATGCCGTCATGTCAGAAATCAACAAAAGGTAAGTAGAGCGTTGCCATATAAGAACAGAAGACATGCTCACCAAAGGTTAAAGTACCGCAGGAGGAAAAATCACCCTATAATCAAGATACCGCCCCAACGCACGTTTCGTGGCTGCCTGCCACTTTTTCAAGGGGATAGTAAATTGCAGTGCGAAGGACCTTCATATACCTCCCACTTCCCGATCACATGATCGGAACCATCCAATGGGAGAAGGTACAGCGGCGCATGCGTCGTCTGAAGCCAGGAGGGTCCCCAGCGATGAAGGCGTCATACACCATGACATACGCCCAGGCACGAGGCCAGGGCGTACCCAGGGTGCAGTAAAGACGCCCCACCGCCGTAGAAACAACACAGGCAAAGGCGGAGCATGCGCACACCAAACTCCATGGTAATAGATGGTGATATGATGCAGTGAGGAGTCATAATAGTAATAAAAATGCCATAGGTGCACAAGTGAGAGTCATAACAACCTAAAGCAATACGCAGCATAATGCAAACAATGGTACAAAGTGTATACATTAAATATCGCTGCGGTAGTATTCTTCCACTTGTATTCATTCAATTCCACATGGACATCAGATATATGGGAAAACGGAGGTAGAAAGTCTCAAAAAGTGCAAGGTGATGAATAAACAACTCTGTAGAAATAAATTAAAAACACAAAAAATTAAAAACAGAGAAGGCATCAAACGGAACCAAAAAGGGGAAATCAAAGGGAGAGGTAGAGAACTATAAAAAAGAGGCGAAATTTAGGGATTCGTTGAGACCATTGGGCACCATTGTGTCGAGATGGACGATCCAACGGGCCTCCATTTGGGCTAAGATTTTTTTATAATTACCACCCCTCACACCAAGATGTAATATATCTATACCACGAACTTTAAAGGAAGTAGCATCACAGTTGTGGTGATGTTTAAAGTGTCGTGGAATTGTCTTCAAATCAGAGGGATCAGAAATGGACCTAGCTGCGCCAATATCCCTAACGTGCTCCCTGATACGTATCCTCAGTTCTCTAGTGGTTAAGCCAACATATATCTTTGGGCAGTCACATGTGGCGTAATAGATAACATTCGAACTGCCACAAGATATACGTTGGCGTATGTCAAATACTTTATCACCACCAGAGGAGGAGAAATCAAGGGCACGTAGGGCATTGGCGCACGCTAGGCAATGGCCACAAGGAAAGAAGCCTACAGTAGGACCACGAGTCCCAAAGACATTTTTTGTAGGTGCAACGTAGTGACTCCGGACCAATGTGTCACGTAGATTTCTCGACCGCCTGGATGTCATGGCGGGGTAGTCACCAAGTGAGCGAGCCAGAGCGGGCTCAGTTTGTAAGACGTTCCAATGTCTAATTAGAATTTTTCGAATCTCAAACCACTCATGGTTGTAAGTGGTGATAAATCTTGTCGGTCCATCCTCATTCACCTGCCTATCAGTATGATTGGTCTCAAGGAGACGGCCACGTGGAGTCCTCCTTGCCCGGTCATATCCCTTTCTAATGCAACGGTTGCTATAGCCTCTCGCCTTAAAGCGGTTACTGAGGTCTTCAGCTTGAGCCTCAAAAGCATTATCAGTAGAGCAAATTCTTCTCATGCGAAGAAACTGTCCGACCGGGACGGCCCTAATGGTGGCCGGGTGATGGGCAGAATCAGCATGTATAAGTGCATTAACTGAGGTGGGCTTCCTGAACACATCCGCCCGGAACCGACGACAAGCGTCGACCTCCAGAGAAATGTCCAGAAAGTCCACCTTCTCACTACTATATTTATAAGTGAGATGAATGTTAAGGGAATTACGATTCAGCTCCACCATAAAATCCTCGAGCTGCTGCACCGTCCCGTCCCACAACATCAAAATATCATCAATATATCTAAACCAGTACAGCACATGGGAGGCGGCCCGTGCGCCCGCGTCGCCAAATAAGGATCTCTCCCAGGAACCCAGGAGAGATTAGCGTAAGCGGGCGCACAGGCCGCGCCCATGGCCGTACCACGCCTCTGCAGGTAGAAGGCGTCTTTAAAGACAAAGAAGTTGTGGGTCAGGACGTAGTGGAGCAGCTCGAGGATTAACTCACACATAGGGCCGTCCAGGTCGGAGGACTCTAAGAAAAGGCGAACCGCCGCCAAACCATGGGAATGATCGATGCAAGTGTAAAGGGACTCCACGTCGGCCGTCACCAAAATAATCGATTTATGCACAAAAATGCCGTCAATCCGTGCCAGGACGTCCTTAGTGTCACGAACAAAAGAGGGTAAAGTCTCCACAATGGGTTTGAGATAAAAGTCAATGAATTTACAAACCATGTCGCATGGGCCACCAATGCCCGACACTATGGGGCGTCCTGGCGGGTCAAGGGCATCTTTGTGGATTTTTGGAAGAAGGTAGAAGGTAGGGTCCTAGGATACTTCACCACTAAACCCTCGTAAATCTTTTTAGAAATAATATGAGACTCAAAAGCACCATGTAGGATACCCTGGAGTTCCAAGGAGAAGGCAGATAGAGGGCTATGTGGTAATTTAGTGTAGGTATGTGAGTCTCTGAGATGGCGAAATGCCTCTCGCTCATATTTATCACATGGCCAGATCACAATGTTCCCCCCCTTGTCAGCTGGTTTGAAAACTACATCAGGAAGAGACTGTAACTGTGACAATGCCAAACGTTGTGCATATGTCAGGTTATCAAATCTACGTCCTGTAGAAAGTTTTTTAAGATCTTCTGTTACCAGTTTTGTGAACACATCAATTGCTGGACATAGTGACAAGGGGGGGAACCTCGCCGATTTGGGCAGTAATGAAGTGGGAAACCTACTTGTGCTTGGAGTGGATTGTTCCTCCAACAATTCTTCGAGATTGCGTATAGCCTCCCTCTCATTGTCACTCCAGGGTTCCGACAATTGGCCACGATAATGCAATTTCTTTAATAACAGTTTACGAGAGAATAGGTGAAGATCTTTCAATGCTGTAAAAAAGTTAAATGCATTAGTAGGTGAAAACGTAAGACCCCTACCTAAAACCTCCATTTGTATGGCAGATAGGAAATGGCTAGACAGATTTACTACCTGTAATCCGCTCTGAGGCGCAGGCTGGGCGAGTCCCCCACCATGATTTTTAATTTTCGTAGTCTGGCGTGTCGTCATTTTTTTGCCGGTATTCAGTACGTTGCACTGATCGTTAGATTTATTAATTTAACGATCAGTGCAACGTACTGAATACCGGCAAAAAAATGACGACACGCCAGACTACGAAAATTAAAAATCATGGTGGGGGACTCGCCCAGCCTGCGCCTCAGAGCGGATTACAGGTAGTAAATCTGTCTAGCCATTTCCTATCTGCCATACAAATGGAGGTTTTAGGTAGGGGTCTTACGTTTTCACCTACTAATGCATTTAACTTTTTTACAGCATTGAAAGATCTTCACCTATTCTCTCGTAAACTGTTATTAAAGAAATTGCATTATCGTGGCCAATTGTCGGAACCCTGGAGTGACAATGAGAGGGAGGCTATACGCAATCTCGAAGAATTGTTGGAGGAACAATCCACTCCAAGCACAAGTAGGTTTCCCACTTCATTACTGCCCAAATCGGCGAGGTTCCCCCCCTTGTCACTATGTCCAGCAATTGATGTGTTCACAAAACTGGTAACAGAAGATCTTAAAAAACTTTCTACAGGACGTAGATTTGATAACCTGACATATGCACAACGTTTGGCATTGTCACAGTTACAGTCTCTTCCTGATGTAGTTTTCAAACCAGCTGACAAGGGGGGGAACATTGTGATCTGGCCATGTGATAAATATGAGCGAGAGGCATTTCGCCATCTCAGAGACATACCTACACTAAATTACCACATAGCCCTCTATCTGCCTTCTCCTTGGAACTCCAGGGTATCCTACATGGTGCTTTTGAGTCTCATATTATTTCTAAAAAGATTTACGAGGGTTTAGTGGTGAAGTATCCTAGGACCCCTACCTTCTACCTTCTTCCAAAAATCCACAAAGATGCCCTTGACCCGCCAGGACGCCCCATAGTGTCGGGCATTGGTGGCCCATGCGACATGGTTTGTAAATTCATTGACTTTTATCTCAAACCCATTGTGGAGACTTTACCCTCTTTTGTTCGTGACACTAAGGACGTCCTGGCACGGATTGACGGCATTTTTGTGCATAAATCGATTATTTTGGTGACGGCCGACGTGGAGTCCCTTTACACTTGCATCGATCATTCCCATGGTTTGGCGGCGGTTCGCCTTTTCTTAGAGTCCTCCGACCTGGACGGCCCTATGTGTGAGTTAATCCTCGAGCTGCTCCACTACGTCCTGACCCACAACTTCTTTGTCTTTAAAGATGCCTTCTACCTGCAGAGGCGTGGTACGGCCATGGGCGCGGCCTGTGCGCCCGCTTACGCTAATCTCTTCCTGGGTTCCTGGGAGAGATCCTTATTTGGCGACGCGGGCGCACGGGCCGCCTCCCATGTGCTGTACTGGTTTAGATATATTGATGATATTTTGATGTTGTGGGACGGGACGGTGCAGCAGCTCGAGGATTTTATGGTGGAGCTGAATCGTAATTCCCTTAACATTCATCTCACTTATAAATATAGTAGTGAGAAGGTGGACTTTCTGGACATTTCTCTGGAGGTCGACGCTTGTCGTCGGTTCCGGGCGGATGTGTTCAGGAAGCCCACCTCAGTTAATGCACTTATACATGCTGATTCTGCCCATCACCCGGCCACCATTAGGGCCGTCCCGGTCGGACAGTTTCTTCGCATGAGAAGAATTTGCTCTACTGATAATGCTTTTGAGGCTCAAGCTGAAGACCTCAGTAACCGCTTTAAGGCGAGAGGCTATAGCAACCGTTGCATTAGAAAGGGATATGACCGGGCAAGGAGGACTCCACGTGGCCGTCTCCTTGAGACCAATCATACTGATAGGCAGGTGAATGAGGATGGACCGACAAGATTTATCACCACTTACAACCATGAGTGGTTTGAGATTCGAAAAATTCTAATTAGACATTGGAACGTCTTACAAACTGAGCCCGCTCTGGCTCGCTCACTTGGTGACTACCCCGCCATGACATCCAGGCGGTCGAGAAATCTACGTGACACATTGGTCCGGAGTCACTACGTTGCACCTACAAAAAATGTCTTTGGGACTCGTGGTCCTACTGTAGGCTTCTTTCCTTGTGGCCATTGCCTAGCGTGCGCCAATGCCCTACGTGCCCTTGATTTCTCCTCCTCTGGTGGTGATAAAGTATTTGACATACGCCAACGTATATCTTGTGGCAGTTCGAATGTTATCTATTACGCCACATGTGACTGCCCAAAGATATATGTTGGCTTAACCACTAGAGAACTGAGGATACGTATCAGGGAGCACGTTAGGGATATTGGCGCAGCTAGGTCCATTTCTGATCCCTCTGATTTGAAGACAATTCCACGACACTTTAAACATCACCACAACTGTGATGCTACTTCCTTTAAAGTTCGTGGTATAGATATATTACATCTTGGTGTGAGGGGTGGTAATTATAAAAAAATCTTAGCCCAAATGGAGGCCCGTTGGATCGTCCATCTCGACACAATGGTGCCCAATGGTCTCAACGAATCCCTAAATTTCGCCTCTTTTTTATAGTTCTCTACCTCTCCCTTTGATTTCCCCTTTTTGGTTCCGTTTGATGCCTTCTCTGTTTTTAATTTTTTGTGTTTTTAATTTATTTCTACAGAGTTGTTTATTCATCACCTTGCACTTTTTGAGACTTTCTACCTCCGTTTTCCCATATATCTGATGTCCATGTGGAATTGAATGAATACAAGTGGAAGAATACTACCGCAGCGATATTTAATGTATACACTTTGTACCATTGTTTGCATTATGCTGCGTATTGCTTTAGGTTGTTATGACTCTCACTTGTGCACCTATGGCATTTTTATTACTATTATGACTCCTCACTGCATCATATCACCATCTATTACCATGGAGTTTGGTGTGCGCATGCTCCGCCTTTGCCTGTGTTGTTTCTACGGCGGTGGGGCGTCTTTACTGCACCCTGGGTACGCCCTGGCCTCGTGCCTGGGCGTATGTCATGGTGTATGACGCCTTCATCGCTGGGGACCCTCCTGGCTTCAGACGACGCATGCGCCGCTGTACCTTCTCCATTGGATGGTTCCGATCATGTGATCGGAAGTGGGAGGTATATGAAGGTCCTTCGCACTGCAATTTACTATCCCCTTGAAAAAGTGGCAGGCAGCCACGAAACGTGCGTTGGGGCGGTATCTTGATTATAGGGTGATTTTTCCTCCTGCGGTACTTTAACCCTTTGGTGAGCATGTCTTCTGTTCTTATATGGCAACGCTCTACTTACCTTTTGTTGATTTCTGACATGACGGCATTATACCATTGCTGATTACATCTGGAGCGTTTGCTATTGTGACAAGACATGTCCCATTATTGTGGTTTAATAGGTTTTTCAGATATGGCACTTTACTTTGCTACAAAGGACATATGTAGATGTTCTATTTCTGTACTATAGCCATCTTATGTACTGTTACCACAAGTGTTTACTCATTGTAACCGTTAGGAGGCAATTTCTCCTTGTATGTGCACACGTTCTGCATGTGTTTCTATTTGTCTTATTTGTACTTTTGTACTATTATTTTATTGATTTGTACAATAAATATTTATCTTTTATATATGATGATTTTTGGTCACTAATGACTCTTGCCTTCTCCTCTATATCATCAATATTTTTATTATGTAGATTTTTTTGTCTTTGTTCTTCCCCTTCACTTCTAATAGCAGAGTTCTCAATAGTATTTGTCAGGTGTATGGCTTTAACTGGCCTTTTGCTTCCCTTCCCACATTGTTCTAGTTTAAAGCTCTCCTGATGAGTGTAGCAAGGCGACTTCCAAATACATATTTTCCAGTCTTCGTAAGGTGCACCCCATCTCTAGCAAGTAGTCTGTTATGTTTCGGTAGCTGAGGAGTGCAGGTAAAAAAGGCAATACACCAGAGCAGTTGGAATCTATGAGATTGCAGTACCCTGACTAACCACCACAACTAGAGGCAGCCGTGGAGCGTTCCTACGTTGGTCCTAGACGCCTCGTCACAGCCTGAGAAACTAACTACACCTAAAGATAGAAATAGGAAAGCTATCTGCCCCGGAGCAGAACCCCAAAGAACATAGAAAGCCCCCAAACATGTAATGGCTGTTACAAGATGAAATACTGACACAGAAAGAAAATAGTATGAGCAAACGCTGGGGCCCAAACTAACTAAATAGAAAAGGATAGGAAGGGTACTTACTGCAATCCCAGAAAACCCTGAAAAGCACCAACTCTACTAATTTCAAAAACACCTGAGATCACACGACCTCTACCACCTAAATTAGTTCTCTGGTGTAACAAAATCAAAACAGCAGCCACTGAAAAAACTGGAAAAAGCAAAAGTACAAACATCAGTGGCTGAACTAAACTGAGAGGGCAAAAGCCCCCGGAGGGGACCCTGAAGGCCCCCACAGAAGTGCAGGACAAAATGCAAAAATCAAGCACAAAAACAAAAAGAAGAAAATGTCTTATCTGTTAGCAGGAGATGCAGACACGACACAGCAGGCTACAAGGGAAACAGGAATGAAGGATTCAGACCAGAACAATTGATCACCGGCAACCCTGATGGGAAGGTGACTCCCTTATATAAGACCAGTCAGTAACACCTGATTCCCAGTCCCCACAATCTTCACTGGACAGACCAGCACCGCCCGTAACCACCAGAGGAAGCCTCCGCTCAGAACTCATCTCAAACCCATTCACAACAGTACCCCCCCCCTTGAGGAGGGGTCACCGAACCCTCATTTGAGCAACCAGGTCAGTCAGGATGAGTTCTATGATACACACGGATAAGTCTCCTAGCATGGATGTCCGAAGCGAACACCCAAGAATTGTCTTCCTGACCATAACCTCTCCATTTAACCAAATACTGGACTTTCCGTCTAGAAAAACGAGAATCTAATATTTTCTCAACCACATACTCCAGATTGCCCTCAACCAAAACAGGGTCAGGAGGCACAGCAGCAGGAACCACTGGCTCAACAAACCTCTTCAACAAGGACTTGTGGAACACGTTATGGATCTTAAATGTCCCTGGAAGAAGCAAACGAAAAGAAACAGGATTAATAATCTCCATGATCTTATAAGGTCCAATGAACCTAGGCTTAAATTTAGGAGATGCTACTCTCATAGGAATATTCTTTGAGGACAACCAGACCAAGTCCCCCACTTTAAACCGAGGACCATCAGTCCTATGCCGGTTAGCAAACCGCTGGGCCTTCTCCTGAGAGAGGGACAACCTCTCCACTACCTGGTCCCAAATCTGTTGCATATGCTCCACAACAGAGTCAACACCTGGACAGACAGAAGCCTCCGTCTGTCCTGAAGAAAATCGAGGGTGAAACCCAGAATTACAGAAAAACGGAGACATCAAAGTGGCAGAGCTAGCCCTATTATTAAGAGCAAACTCAGCCAAAGGCTAAAAAAGAGACCCAGTCATCCTGATCAGCAGACACAAAGCATCTTAGATAAGTCTCCAATGTCTGGTTTGTTCTCTCAGTTTGACCATTGGTCTGAGGATGAAATGCCGAGGAGAAAGACAATTGAACACCCAGTTTAGAACAAAAAGTCCTCCAAAATCTGGAAACAAACTGGACTCCTCTGTCAGACACAATGTTCTCAGGAATGCCGTGTAAACGAACCACGTGCTGAAGGAACAACGGCACCAATTCAGAGGAGGAAGGCAACTTAGGTAATGGCACAAGATGTATCATTTTGGAAAACCTATCACAAATTACCCAGATGGTGGTCATTCTCTGAGAAACAGGAAGGTCGGAAATGAAATCCATAGAGATATGGGTCCATGGTCTCTTGGGCACAGGCAATGGCATCAACAAACCACTAGAGCGAGAGCAAGGCTTGGAGCGAGAGCAAGTCCCGCAGGACTGCACAAATTCCCTGACATCACGAGACAAGGTAGGCCACCAAAAGGACCGACTAACCAAGTCTCTGGTACCAAAAATTCCGGGATGCCCAGCCAATGCGGAACAATGAATCTCAGACATCACACTCTTTTTCAACTGGTCCGGGATAAACAATTTTCCAACAGGGCAGCACTCGGGCCTATCCTCCTGACACCCCTCCAGAGCAAGTCTCAAATTGGGCGAGATGGCGGAAAGAACTACACCCTCTTTCAAAATAACAGAAGGATCAGATAACTCAGGAGAGTCCGCAAGGAAACTCCTCGAGAGGGCATCCGCCTTAACATTCTTAGTGCCAGGAAGAAAGGAAACCACAAAATTAAAACGTGTGAAAAACAAGGCCCACCTGGCCTGTCTAGGATTGAGTCGCTTGGCAGATTCCAGATAGACCAGATTCTTATGGTCCGTAAGGACCACCACCTGATGTTTGGCTCCCTCCAGCCAATGTCTCCACTCTTCAAAAGCCCACTTCATGGCCAATAACTCCCGATTACCCACGTCATAATTACGTTCAGTAGGAGAAAATTTTCGAGAGAAAAAGGCACAAGGGTTACTTTTAGAGGTCTCTGGATCTTTTTGGGACAAAACGGCACCTGCCCCAATTTCAGAGGCATCAACCTCCACCTGAAATGGCAGAGAAACATCAGGCTGCCGTAGAACAGGAGCAGAAGTGAATCTCTGCTTAAGTTCCTGAAATGCAGAGACTGCCTCAGGAGGCCAATTCACCACATCAGAACCCTTTCTGGTCAAATCAGTTAATGGTTTAACAATAACCGAGAAATTACCAATACATTTACGATAAAAATTGGCAAAACCCAAAAATCTCTGAAGAGCCTTTAATGAAGTAGGTTGGACCCAATCACAGATGGCCTGAACCTTGACCGGGTCCATTTCAATAACAGATGGGGACAAAATGAATCCCAGAAATGAGATCCTCTGTACGCCAAAAAGACACTTTGATCCCTTCACATACAGAGCATTCTCTCTCAAAATCTGGAATACAGTTCGAACATGTTTCACATGAGAGTCCCAGTCATTAGAAAAAATCAAGATATCATCCAAATAAACAATCAGAAATTTGTCCACAAAATCCCTGAAAATGTCATTCATGAAGGACTGGAAGACGGAAGGAGCATTAGTGAGCCCAAAGGGCATCACAAGGTACTCAAAATGCCCCTCCGGGGTATTGAATGCCGTCTTCCATTCATCCCCGTGCTTAATGCGAATAAGGTTATATGCTCCCCTGAGGTCAAGCTTGGTAAACCAAGTAGCGTTTTTCACCCTGGAAAACAGGTCAGAAATCAAGGGTAACGGGTATTGATATTTCACAGTAATATTGTTCAAGAGACGATAATCAATACACGGCCTTAATGAACCATCTTTTTTGGCCACAAAGAAAAAACCGGCACCTAAGGGTGAAGAGGATGGTCTGATATGACCCTTCTCCAATGATTCCTTGATATAAGACCGCATAGCGTCATGTTCAGGTACAGACAAGTTAAAAAGGCGACCTTTAGGGAATTTACTACCCGGCACTAATTCAATAGCGCAGTCATAGCTCCTATGGGGAGGCAAGGATGCAGATTTACTTTCGCTAAACACATCAGAAAAATCAATCAAAAAGTCAGGAACATCCTGAGCCTGGGGGAGGCAGAAAAAACAGGAGTGTTGGTATTAACACATTGGCAGCCCCAACTGGTTACAGACACAGATTTCCAATCCAAAACAGGATTATGAGACTGTAACCAAGGGAAACCCAGCACGATAATGTCATGCAGATTATACAGAACCAAAAATTTGCAGCACTCCTGGTGATCAGGTTCAACCCTCATTATCACCTGAGTAGAAAACTGGGGTTTATTCTCAGCCAAAGGGGTAGAATCGATCCCCAGTAGGGGAATAGACTTCTGTAGGGGTATCAAGGGAAACCCACAACGTTTAGCAAAATCATAATCCATCAGGTTAATAGCTGCTCCAGAATCAACGAAAGCCTGAGCAGAAAATGAGGACAGAGAGCATATCAGAGTGACAGTTAATAAAAACTTAGTCTGAACACTACCCAAGACAACTGAGCGTGCAAAACGTCTTCCCCGCTTAGGGCAGACTGAAATAGCATGAGAGGCATCACCACAGTAGAAACATAACCCATTGCGCTTTCGAAACTCATGACGCTGTGCCCCAGAAACCACTCTATCACACTGCATGGGTTCAGAAGCTGGTTCACAAGGCAACACTATTCCACGCATACTTCTCCGCTCACGCAAACGTCTGTCAATTTGAATCGCTAATGACATAGAATCATTGAGACCAGAGGGGACAGGGAATCCCACCATAACATCCTTTACATTATCTGACAGACCCTTCCGGAAAAGGGCTGCCAAAGCGTCGTCATTCCATTTGGTCAGGACTGCCCACCTACGGAATCTCTGACAGTATAACTCAGCGTCATAAGGCCCCTGATTTAATGCCAACAAGGCTTTTTCAGCTTGATCAGTGACATTAGGCTCATCGTACAATAACCCCAAAGCCTGAAAAAATGCATCAACATCACTCAAAACAGGATCCCCAGGTGTCAGGGAAAAAGCCCAATCCTGAGGATCGCCGCGCAGGAGAGAGATGATAATTTGAACCTGCTGCGCTGCGTTCCCTGAGGACTTAGATTTTAAGGCAAAAAACAATTTACAATTATTTTTGAAATTCTGAAACTTAGCTCGATCCCCTAAAAACAAATCTGGCATGGGAATCCTAGGTTCCACAACAGGCAACCTAGCAAGATATGCAGCAATACTCTGAACCTCAGTGGCAAGCTGATCCACACGGCCAGACAACTGTGCAAACTCCATTGAGAGAAAAAATCCTCCCCAGCACCCAGAGATACAGAGGGAAAAAATGCAACAAACAGAAAAATATCTCTGACAACTCTGACAACCTTTTTTCTTTCACAATATTTTTCCCTTCTGTGAGTACCATACAATTTTCAATTTTTCTTGGCCGGTGATACTGTTATGTTTCGGTAGCTGAGGAGAGCAGGTAAAAAAGGCAATACACCAGAGCAGTTGGAATCTATGAGATTGCAGTACCCTGACTAACCACCACAACTAGAGGCAGCCGTGGAGCGTTCCTACGTTGGTCCTAGACGCCTCGTCACAGCCTGAGAAACTAACTACACCTAAAGATAGAAATAGGAAAGCTATCTGCCCCGGAGCAGAACCCCAAAGAACATAGAAAGCCCCCAAACATGTAATGGCTGTTAGACAAGATGAAATACTGACACAGAAAGAAAATAGTATGAGCAAACGCTGGGGCCCAAACTAACTAAATAGAAAAGGATAGGAAGGGTACTTACTGCAATCCCAGAAAACCCTGAAAAGCACCAACTCTACTAATTTCAAAAACACCTGAGATCACACGACCTGTACCACCTAAATTAGTTCTCTGGTGTAACAAAATCAAAACAGCAGCCACTGAAAAAACTGGAAAAAGCAAAAGTACAAACATCAGTGGCTGAACTAAACTGAGAGGGCAAAAGCCCCCGGAGGGACCCTGAAGGCCCCCACAGAAGTGCAGGACAAAATGCAAAAATATAGCACAAAAACAAAAAGAAGAAAATGTCTTATCTGTTAGCAGGAGATGCAGACACGACACAGCAGGCTACAAGGGAAACAGGAATGAAGGATTCAGACCAGAACAATTGATCACCGGCAACCCTGATGGGAAGGTGACTCCCTTATATAAGACCAGTCAGTAACACCTGATTCCCAGTCCCCACAATCTTCACTGGACAGACCAGCACCGCCCGTAACCACCAGAGGAAGCCTCCGCTCAGAACTCATCTCAAACCCATTCACAACAGTACCCCCCCCTTGAGGAGGGGTCACCGAACCCTCATTTGAGCAACCAGGTCAGTCAGGATGAGCTCTATGATACACACGGATAAGTCTCCTAGCATGGATGTCCGAAGCGAACACCCAAGAATTGTCTTCCTGACCATAACCTCTCCATTTAACCAAATACTGGACTTTCCGTCTAGAAAAACGAGAATCTAATATTTTCTCAACCACATACTCCAGATTGCCCTCAACCAAAACAGGGTCAGGAGGCACAGCAGCAGGAACCACTGGCTCAACAAACCTCTTCAAGAAGGACTTGTGGAACACGTTATGGATCTTAAATGTCCCTGGAAGAAGCAAACGAAAAGAAACAGGATTAATAATCTCCATGATCTTATAAGGTCCAATGAACCTAGGCTTAAATTTAGGAGATGCTACTCTCATAGGAATATTCTTTGAGGACAACCAGACCAAGTCCCCCACTTTAAACCGAGGACCATCAGTCCTATGCCGGTTAGCAAACCGCTGGGCCTTCTCCTGAGAGAGGGACAACCTCTCCACTACCTGGTCCCAAATCTGTTGCATACGCTCCACAACAGAGTCAACACCTGGACAGACAGAAGCCTCCGTCTGTCCTGAAGAAAATCGAGGGTGAAACCCAGAATTACAGAAAAACGGAGACATCAAAGTGGCAGAGCTAGCCCTATTATTAAGAGCAAACTCAGCCAAAGGCTAAAAAAGAGACCCAGTCATCCTGATCAGCAGACACAAAGCATCTTAGATAAGTCTCCAATGTCTGGTTTGTTCTCTCAGTTTGACCATTGGTCTGAGGATGAAATGCCGAGGAGAAAGACAATTGAACACCCAGTTTAGAACAAAAAGTCCTCCAAAATCTGGAAACAAACTGGACTCCTCTGTCAGACACAATGTTCTCAGGAATGCCGTGTAAACGAACCACGTGCTGAAGGAACAACGGCACCAATTCAGAGGAGGAAGGCAACTTAGGTAATGGCACAAGATGTATCATTTTGGAAAACCTATCACAAATTACCCAGATGGTGGTCATTCTCTGAGAAACAGGAAGGTCGGAAATGAAATCCATAGAGATATGGGTCCATGGTCTCTTGGGCACAGGCAATGGCATCAACAAACCACTAGAGCGAGAGCAAGGCTTGGAGCGAGAGCAAGTCCCGCAGGACTGCACAAATTCCCTGACATCACGAGACAAGGTAGGCCACCAAAAGGACCGACTAACCAAGTCTCTGGTACCAAAAATTCCGGGATGCCCAGCCAATGCGGAACAATGAATCTCAGACATCACACTCTTTTTCAACTGGTCCGGGACAAACAATTTTCCAACAGGGCAGCACTCGGGCCTATCCTCCTGACACCCCTCCAGAGCAAGTCTCAAATTGGGCGAGATGGCGGAAAGAACTACATCCTCTTTCAAAATAGCAGAAGGATCAGATAACTCAGGAGAGTCCGCAAGGAAACTCCTCGAGAGGGCATCCGCCTTAACATTCTTAGTGCCAGGAAGAAAGGAAACCACAAAATTAAAACGTGTGAAAAACAAGGCCCCCTGGCCTGTCTAGGATTGAGTCGCTTGGCAGATTCCAGATAGACCAGATTCTTATGGTCCGTAAGGACCACCACCTGATGTTTGGCTCCCTCCAGCCAATGTCTCCACTCTTCAAAAGCCCACTTCATGCCAATAACTCCCGATTACCCACGTCATAATTACGTTCAGTAGGAGAAAATTTTCGAGAGAAAAAGGCACAAGGGTTACTTTTAGAGGTCTCTGGATCTTTTTGGGACAAAACGGCACCTGCCCCAATTTCAGAGGCATCAACCTCCACCTGAAATGGCAGAGAAACATCAGGCTGCCGTAGAACAGGAGCAGAAGTGAATCTCTGCTTAAGTTCCTGAAATGCAGAGACTGCCTCAGGAGGCCAATTCACCACATCAGAACCCTTTCTGGTCAAATCAGTTAATGGTTTAACAATAACCGAGAAATTACCAATAAATTTACGATAAAAATTGGCAAAACCCAAAAATCTCTGAAGAGCCTTTAATGAAGTAGGTTGGACCCAATCACAGATGGCCTGAACCTTGACCGGTCCATTTCAATAACAGATGGGGACAAAATGAATCCCAGAAATGAGATCCTCTGTACGCCAAAAAGACACTTTGATCCCTTCACATACAGAGCATTCTCTCTCAAAATCTGGAATACAGTTCGAACATGTTTCACATGAGAGTCCCAGTCATTAGAAAAAATCAAGATATCATCCAAATAAACAATCAGAAATTTGTCCACAAATGTCATTCATGAAGGACTGGAAGACGGAAGGAGCATTAGTGAGCCCAAAGGGCATCACAAGGTACTCAAAATGCCCCTCCGGGGTATTGAATGCCGTCTTCCATTCATCCCCGTGCTTAATGCGAATAAGGTTATATGCTCCCCTGAGGTCAAGCTTGGTAAACCAAGTAGCGTTTTTCACCCTGGAAAACAGGTCAGAAATCAAGAGTAACGGTATTGATATTTCACAGTAATATTGTTCAAGAGACGATAATCAATACACGGCCTTAATGAACCATCTTTTTTGGCCACAAAGAAAAAACCGGCACCTAAGGGTGAAGAGGATGGTCTGATATGACCCTTCTCCAATGATTCCTTGATATAAGACCGCATAGCGTCATGTTCAGGTACAGACAAGTTAAAAAGGCGACCTTTAGGGAATTTACTACCCGGCACTAATTCAATAGCGCAGTCATAGCTCCTATGGGGAGGCAAGGATGCAGATTTACTTTCGCTAAACACATCAGAAAAATCAATCAAAAAGTCAGGAACATCCTGAGCCTGGGGGGAGGCAGAAAAAACAGGAGTGTTGGTATTAACACATTGGCAGCCCCAACTGGTTACAGACACAGATTTCCAATCCAAAACAGGATTATGAGACTGTAACCAAGGGAAACCCAGCACGATAATGTCATGCAGATTATACAGAACCAAAAATTTGCAGCACTCCTGGTGATCAGGTTCAACCCTCATTATCACCTGAGTAGAAAACTGGGGTTTATTCTCAGCCAAAGGGGTAGAATCGATCCCCAGTAGGGGAATAGACTTCTGTAGGGGTATCAAGGGAAACCCACAACGTTTAGCAAAATCATAATCCATCAGGTTAATAGCTGCTCCAGAATCAACGAAAGCCTGAGCAGAAAATGAGGACAGAGAGCATATCAGAGTGACAGTTAATAAAAACTTAGTCTGAACACTACCCAAGACAACTGAGCGTGCAAAACGTCTTCCCCGCTTAGGGCAGACTGAAATAGCATGAGAGGCATCACCACAGTAGAAACATAACCCATTGCGCTTTCGAAACTCATGACGCTGTGCCCCAGAAACCACTCTATCACACTGCATGGGTTCAGAAGCTGGTTCACAAGGCAACACTATTCCACGCATACTTCTCCGCTCACGCAAACGTCTGTCAATTTGAATCGCTAATGACATAGAATCATTGAGACCAGAGGGGACAGGGAATCCCACCATAACATCCTTTACATTATCTGACAGACCCTTCCGGAAAAGGGCTGCCAAAGCGTCGTCATTCCATTTGGTCAGGACTGCCCACCTACGGAATCTCTGACAGTATAACTCAGCGTCATAAGGCCCCTGATTTAATGCCAACAAGGCTTTTTCAGCTTGATCAGTGACATTAGGCTCATCGTACAATAACCCCAAAGCCTGAAAAAATGCATCAACATCACTCAAAACAGGATCCCCAGGTGTCAGGGAAAAAGCCCAATCCTGAGGATCGCCGCGCAGGAGAGAGATGATAATTTGAACCTGCTGCGCTGCGTTCCCTGAGGACTTAGATTTTAAGGCAAAAAACAATTTACAATTATTTTGAAATTCTGAAACTTAGCTCGATCCCCTAAAAACAAATCTGGCATGGGAATCCTAGGTTCCACAACAGGCAACCTAGCAAGATATGCAGCAATACTCTGAACCTCAGTGGCAAGCTGATCCACACGGCCAGACAACTGTGCAAACTCCATTGAGAGAAAAAATCCTCCCCAGCACCCAGAGATACAGAGGGAAAAAATGCAACAAACAGAAAAATATCTCTGACAACTCTGACAACCTTTTTTCTTTCACAATATTTTTCCCTTCTGTGAGTACCATACAATTTTCAATTTTTCTTGGCCGGTGATACTGTTATGTTTCGGTAGCTGAGGAGTGCAGGTAAAAAAGGCAATACACCAGAGCAGTTGGAATCTATGAGATTGCAGTACCCTGACTAACCACCACAACTAGAGGCAGCCGTGGAGCGTTCCTACGTTGGTCCTAGACGCCTCGTCACAGCCTGAGAAACTAACTACACCTAAAGATAGAAATAGGAAAGCTATCTGCCCCGGAGCAGAACCCCAAAGAACATAGAAAGCCCCCAAACATGTAATGGCTGTTAGACAAGATGAAATACTGACACAGAAAGAAAATAGTATGAGCAAACGCTGGGGCCCAAACTAACTAAATAGAAAAGGATAGGAAGGGTACTTACTGCAATCCCAGAAAACCCTGAAAAGCACCAACTCTACTAATTTCAAAAACACCTGAGATCACACGACCTGTACCACCTAAATTAGTTCTCTGGTGTAACAAAATCAAAACAGCAGCCACTGAAAAAACTGGAAAAAGCAAAAGTACAAACATCAGTGGCTGAACTAAACTGAGAGGGCAAAAGCCCCCGGAGGGGACCCTGAAGGCCCCCACAGAAGTGCAGGACAAAATGCAAAAATATAGCACAAAAACAAAAAGAAGAAAATGTCTTATCTGTTAGCAGGAGATGCAGACACGACACAGCAGGCTACAAGGGAAACAGGAATGAAGGATTCAGACCAGAACAATTGATCACCGGCAACCCTGATGGGAAGGTGACTCCCTCATATAAGACCAGTCAGTAACACCTGATTCCCAGTCCCCACAATCTTCACTGGACAGACCAGCACCGCCCGTAACCACCAGAGGAAGCCTCCGCTCAGAACTCATCTCAAACCCATTCACAACAGTAGTCCATCGTATAGGTAATTCACTCCGTGATCCAGAAATCCAAATCCTTGCTGACGGCACCATCGACATAGCCAGTTGTTCACCTGCAGAATCTTCTTCCACCTCCTTGTTCCATGGCCATCCACTGGAAGGATGGAATAGAAGACCACCTGCGCTCCCAGTTCTTTCACTTTCTTACCTAAGTTTTCAAAGTCACTGCAGATGGTTTCCAGGTCATTTCTTGCGGTGTCATTTGTCCCCACATGTATTAGCAGGAATGGGTAGTCATCTGTAGGTCTGAAGAGTCCTGATATCCTGTCAGACACATCTTTAATGTTTGCACCTGGAAGACAGCACATTTCTCTTGAGGTTAAATCCGGTCTACAGATAGCGGCCTCTGTTCCTCTCAACAGGGAATCCCCCATGACAACAACTCTCTGTTTCTTCTTCACAACAGTTTTCTCTCTCCATTTAGGAGGACTCTGAGGGCGTACAAGGTTATTGTTTTTGGCCAAAGTCTTATCTTGATGTATTTCTTCATCATTCTCCTGTGTGAGAGCCTGGTACTGGTTCCTGAGCAGAATTGGTGCTGACTGCCTCCCAATCCTCCTGCTTCTCTGGGTCACATGCTTCCATTCCTCTGTTTCTTCTCTTTCTGTAACATGAAGAGATAATTCTGCTCTAAGAACTCTTCACCTTCCTTAATGGTTTTCAATGTAGATAACCTCTCTTCCAGATTTTGCAACTTTTCCTCCAACAGGGACACAAGCTTGCATTTGTAGCATGTGAATTTTGGCTTTTCCACTGTAAGTCTGTGAACATGTAGCAAGAAATGCAGCTCACCACATGGCTCCTGGCCTCTTCCATGTTGTTATTGTTCAAGAGATATTCAAGCGGTGAAATATATGCCAAAACTTTACTGATGTCCCTTTCAGCTGCAACAACCAAAATCCAGTGATCCTTGAGCTCGTGGAGACTCTTCACTTATCCCAGAAGGCACTGGGAATATGCAAATTCTCTCCTCGGGACTCCTCCCCTGGTTTACTGATGTCCTCCTTTCAGCTGCAACAACCAAAATCCAGTGATCCTTGAGCTCGTGGAGACTCTTCACTTATCCCAGAAGGCACTGGGAATATGCAAATTCTCTCCTCGGGACTCCTCCCCTGGTTTTGAGGTCAAAACTTTAAAACGCTTCAACGAATCCTGGTGATTCTGAGAAGGTTTTCTTGTGACATATTGTACTTCATGATAGTTGTAAAATTTCTTTGATATAACTTGCGTTTATTTGTTAAAAAGATGGAAATTTGGCAAAAATTTTGCAATTTTCAAAATTTTAATTTTATGCCGTTAAAGGGAATCTGTCACCCCATTTTTGCCCTATAAGCTGCGGCCACCGCCATCAGGGGCTTATCTTACATTCTGTAATGCTGTAGATAAGCCCCCGATGTTACCTGAAAGTGAAGAAAAACGAGTTATAAAATACTCACCAGGGGGTCCGCCGTCAGGTACGGTCCGGAGGGAGTCGCGGTCTAGTTTGGCGCCTTCCATCTTGTAGCGAAGCCGGCCTCTTCTTTCCGTCCTGTCACGGTTCCTGTGCAGGCGCACTGCTCTGCCCTGGTGAGGGCAGAGCAGAGTACTGCAGTGCGCAGGCGCCTGGAAAGGTCAGAGAGGTCCAGGGCAGAGCAGTGCACCTGCGCAGGAGCCGCGACGGGACAGAAAGAAGAGGCCGGCTTCGCTACAAGATGGGAGGCACCGGACCGCGACTCCCTCCGGACCTGACGGCGGACCGCCCCTGGGTGAGTATTTTATAACTAGTTTTTCTTCTCTTTCAGGTAACATCGGGGGCTTATCTACAGCATTCCAGAATGTAAGATAAGCCCCTGATGGCGGTGGCCGCAGCTTATAGGGCAAAAATGGGGTGTCAGATTCCCTTTAAATCATAGTCATATTGCACAAAATAGTTAATAAATAACATTTCCCACATGTCTACTTAACATCAGAACACATTTTTAAACATCATTTTTTTGTTATGAAGTTATAAGGGGTAAAAGTTGACCAGCGATTTCTCATTTTTACAACAAAATTTACAAAACCATTTTTTTAGGGACCACCTAACATTTGAAGTGAGTTTGGGGTCAATATGACAGAAAATACCCAAAAATGACACCATTCTAAAAACTTCTCCCTTCAAGGTACTCAAAACCACATTCAAGAAGTTTATTAACCCTTCAGGTACTTCACAGGAATGACTGGAATTTGGAAAGAAAAAATAAACATTTACTTTTCTTTCACAAAAATTTTCATTTAGGCCTATTTTTTTTTTACTTTCGTAAGTGTAACAGGAGAAAATGGACAATACATTTTGTTTTGCAATTTCTTCTGATCATGCCGATACCCCATGTGTGGGGAAATCTACTGTTTGGGCACTCGGAAGGGAAGGCGCGCCATTTGAGTTTTTAAATGTGAAATATGCTGGAATAATTAGCGGTTGTCATGTTGTGTTTGGAGAGCCCCAGATGTGCCCAAACAGTGGAAACCTCCAACAAGTGACCCCATAGGTGCTTCACAGAAGTTTATAACGTAGAGCCGTGGAAATAAAAAAAAAAAAAAAACATTTTAAACAAATAAATCTTTTTAGCTCCATATTTTGCATTTTCATAAAGGTAACAGGAGAAATTTCTCCTTACAATTTGTTGTGTTAGTTCTCCTGAGCACGCCGATGCCCCATATGTGGGAGAATACTACTGTGTGGGTGCACGGCAGAGCTTGGAAGGGAAGCAGCGCCATATTAGAGAGCAGATTTTGCTGGAATTGCTTGTGGGTGACATGTGACATTGTCAGAGCCCCTGAGGTGCCAGAACATCATAAGCCCCCAAAAGTGACTACATTTTACAAAATACTTACCTGAATGAATTCTTCTAGTGGTGCAGTGAGCATACTGACCCCACAGCTGTTCCATAGAAAATTATACCATTGGGCAGTGAAGAAAAAATAATTACCGTATTTTTGGACCATAAGACGCACCCCAAATTTTCAAAAGGAAAATAGAGGAAAAAAATTGTCAAATGGGGGTCCGTCTTACAGTCTGAATTCAGCTTACCGGGGGGATTGGCACAGGTGCAAGAGTGGTCACAGTGGTTGTTCGGTGGTCCAGGCTGGCGTGGTGGCCTCAGGAAAATCCCATCCCAACACCGGTTTTGGAGTAGTGGATCCCTGTTGGTCTGTAGTGGCCCTTGTGGCATCTGTGTGTTAGGATTCGAGTTCCCACTCCTGCACAGGGGGAATCTCGAGCTGTTCCCGCTGTGGTTCCTGCTCAGCAGAGACGTCGGTCCCAGCGTCTTGCCCGGCCCAGTACTGTGCAGAGACTTGCTGCTGCAACCAGTGTTGGAACAGGCAGATTTGGGACTAAGTCCTTTGTTGCTTCATCTGAGCATGCCCAGGGCAAGATCTCCCATTGGAGATCAGGGGTCACATGCTCAGATACAGCTGCCACTCCTATTGGTCCTTCAGGAAGGTCCTGTGGCTGTTGATGTTCTGAAGCAGCTTCCCATTGGTCCTTCCTGGAAGGTCTTTTTCTCGTGGCTGCTATAAAAGGCTGTCCTTACCGCACGGCCGTTCGCTAGTATCAATCATTATATGCTTTGCGCCAGTATGGTCATGCGTCTGTGTGGTTAGGGCGGCTGAAATACGCCATTACAATACCGACATAATCGGTGAGGAGCTTGGTATGCTAGCTGGTCAGGGTCTGTGTCTTAGATGCCCTAGATTACCGGCATAACCGGTGAGGAGTTTGATTGCCGTATTCAGGGCCTGGCGTACAGACGCCATAGATTGCGGGTGACTCCCGCGAGGACATTAGCGCATGATCACTTTCTATGTTTTCTTAGCAGTTAACTGTGTACCTGGGTGCCTGACAGGACACAGAAGTTTGTCTCAGCGGCTCTGTGACGTAACAGGGTTCGCTTTCAACGCTAGACAGCGCCGTGGCGTGTTTAATTTGCGACTCAGTGGTGTTAAGTGAGTTCACACACATCGCCATATAGCGCTGCGGCACTCCTTCTAGCGGCTCTGTGGAATAGCAGAGTTCACACATATTGCCACAGCGCGTTACGGCGTTTATTTTGGCGACTCTGCGGGATAACAGAGTTCGCTGTTATGTTTCGGTAGCTGAGGAGTGCAGGCAAAATAGGCAATACACCAGAGCAGTTGGAATCTATGAGATTGCAGTACCCTGTCTAACCACAACAACTAGAGGCAGCCGTGGAGCGTTCCTACGTTGGTCCTAGACGCCTCGTCACAGCCTGAGAAACGAACTACACCTAAAGATAGATATAGGAAAGCTATCTGCCCCGGAGCAGAACCCCAAAGATAATAGAAAGCCCCCAAACATGTAATGGCGGTTAGACAAGAAGAAATACTGACACAGACAGAAAATAGTATGAGCAAACGTTGGGGCCCAAACTAACTAAATAGAAAAGGATAGGAAGGGTACTTACTGCAATCCCAGAAAACCCTGAAAAGCACCAACTCTACTAATTTCAAAAACACCTGAGATCACACGACCTCTACCACCTAAATTAGTTCTCTGGTGTAACAAAATCAAAACAGCAGCCACTGAAAAAACTGGAAAAAACAAAAGTACAAACATCAGTGGCTGAACTAAACTGAGAGGGCAAAAGCCCCCGGAGGGGACCCTGAAGGCCCCCACAGAAGTGCAGGACAAAATGCAAAAATCAAGCACAAAAACAAAAAGAAGAAAATGTCTTATCTGTTAGCAGGAGATGCAGACACGACACAGCAGGCTATAAGGGAAACAGGAATCAAGGATAGACACCAGAACAATTGATCACCGGCAACCCTGATGGGAAGGTGACTCCCTTATATAAGACCAGTCAGTAACACCTGATTCCCAATCCTCACAATCTTCACAATCTTCACTGGACAGGCCAGTACCGCTTGTAACCACCAGAGGGAGCCTCTGCTCAGAACTCATCTCAAGCCCATTCACAACAGTTCGCTTCTTGTGCCATTTTACTAGCAGCAGGCTCCGCCTGCACGGTGGACCCCGGGCTGTGAACGCACCTCTTTACATCATATATTTGGTGCGTTCCGCAGACCCTAACACTGTGTGGATTGAGCTCAGGATAAATTTATCTTTTTTATCCTTATACTTAAGGACAAGCCGCTCTCCATTGTGTAAAGTCCCTGACTGCCCCTTTTGGAACTTTTTGTTGACCAATGATTGTGGAAACCCCTGACGCTTTTTGTGAATGGTCCCACAAGCCCCTATGTTATGTTCAACCAGACTTTTAAATAGGGGTATGCTGGTGTAGTAGTTGTCCACATACAGATTGTAGCCTTTTTGTAAAAATGGAGTTATCAGCTCCCAAACGGTTTTTCCAGATGTCCCCAGATAAGTAGGGCATCCTGGTGGGTTTAGTTGGCGATCTTTCCCCCATAAATGTGAAAAGCTGATGTGTAGCGGTTGAACTCTCACACATTTTATAGAGCTTTATTCTGAACCTTGCCCTCTTAGAAGGAATAAATTGCTTGAGGTGCCGTCTTCCTCTGAATTTTACAAGGGACTCATCAATGGAAATGTTTTCTGTTGGGGTGTAGAGCTTTAAGAACTTTTCTGTCAAGTCTTCGATGATGGGTCTGATTTTGAATAGTCTGTCATGTTCTGGGGCATTTCTGGGCAGGCATTGACTATTGTCGTTAAAATGCCAAAATCTCATGAGCATTTCATAACGGGTCCTAGGAAGACCGACAGAAAACATAGGGGTGGCTTGAAGAGTGCGGTTGGACCAATAGAACCGAATACTTGTTTATTTAAAGGGAATCTGTCACCTATTTTTTTCCCCTATGAGATATGGCCACCACCATTAGGGGCTTATCTACAGCATTCTGTAAGCCCCCGATGTAACCTGAAAGATAAGAAAAACAAGGTATATTTTACTCACCGAGGGGGGGCGGTCCGGGTCCAGCGCCTCATCTTCTAGCTATGACGTCCTCTTCCATGCTTCTGTCGCGGCTCCTGCTCAGGCGAACTGATCCGTCCTGTTGAGGGGCATTTTATTTATTTATTTTTTTCCGGAAATAGAAAACTCTGACATGACCAAATTATTTGGGAGACAATAAGGAAAAGCCTAATTCTTTAGTCTAACCCTAACTTTAGAATAAACCTTAACCCTAACTTTAGCCTAACCCTAACTATAGCCCCAACACAAACACTAACTATACCACTAACCCTAACTATAGCACTAACCCTAACTATAGCACTAACCCTAACTATAACACTAACCCTCTCTATAGCACTAACCCTAACTATAGCACTAACCCTAACTATAACACTAACCCGAACTATAACACTAACCCTAACTATAGCACTAACCCTAACTATAGCACTAACTCTAACTATAACACTAACCCTAACTATAGCTCTAACCCTAACTATAGCACTAACCCTAACTATAACACTAACCCTAACTATAACACTAACCCTAACTATAACACTAACTCTAACTATAACACTAACCCTAACTATAGCACTAACCCTAACTATAACACTAACTATAACACTAACCCTAACTATAACGCTAACCCTAACTATAGCACTATCCCTAACTATAGCACTAACCCTAACTATAACATTAACCCTAACTATAGCACTAACCCTAACTATAGCACTAACCCTAACTATAGCACTAACCCTAACTATAGCGCTAACCCTAACTATAGCGCTAACCCTAACTATAGCGCTAACCCTAACTATAGCGCTAACCCTAACTATAGCGCTAACCCTAACTATAGCGCTAACCCTAACTATAGCGCTAGCCCTAACTATAGCGCTAGCCCTAACTATAGCGCTAGCCCTAACTATAGCGCTAACCCTAACTATAGCGCTAACCCTAACTATAGCACTAACCCTAACTATAGCACTAACCCTAACTATAACACTAACCCTAACTATAGCGCTAACCCTAACTATAGCTCTAACCCTAACTATAACACTAACCCTAACTATAACACTAACCCTAACTATAACACTAACCCTAACTATAGCACTAACCCTAACTATAGCACTAACCCTAACTATAGCACTAACCCTAACTATAACCCTAACCCTAACTATAGCACTAACCCTAACTATAGCACTAACCCTAACTATAGCACTAATCCTAACTATAGCGCTAGCCCTAACTATAGCGCTAACCCTAACTATAGCACTAACCCTAACTATAGCACTAACCCTAACTATAACACTAACCCTAACTATAGCACTAACCCTAACTATAGCGCTAAACCTAACTATAGCTCTAACCCTAACTATAGCACTAACCCTAACTATAGAGCTAGCCCTAACTATAGCACTAACCCTAACTATAACGCTAACCCTAACTATAACGCTAACCCTAACTATAGCGCTAAAACTAACTATAGCACTAGCTCTAACTATAGCGCTAAAACTAACTATAGCGCTAACCCTAACTATAGCACTAACCCTAACTATAGCACTAACCCTAACTATAGCACTAGCCCTAACTATAGCACTAACAATAACTATAGCGCTAACCCTAACTATAGCGCTAGCCCTAACTATAGCGCTAGCCCTAACTATAGCGCTAAAACCTAACTATAGCTCTAACCCTAACTATAGCACTAACCCTAACTATAGCACTAACCCTAACTATAGCTCTAACCCTAACTATAGCTCTAACCCTAACTATAGCTCTAACCCTAACTATAGCACTAACCCTAACTATAGAGCTAGCCCTAACTATAGCACTAACCCTAACTATAGCTCTAACCCTAACTATAGCGCTAAACCTAACTATAGCTCTAACCCTAACTATAGCACTAACCCTAACTATAGCACTAACCCTAACTATAGCTCTAACCCTAACTATAGCTCTAACCCTAACTATAGCTCTAACCCTAACTATAGCTCTAACCCTAACTATAGCTCTAACCCTAACTATAGCTCTAACCCTAACTATAGCACTAACCCTAACTATAGAGCTAGCCCTAACTATAGCACTAACCCTAACTATAGCTCTAACCCTAACTATAGCGCTAAACCTAACTATAGCTCTAACCCTAACTATAGCACTAACCCTAACTATAGCACTAACCCTAACTATAGCTCTAACCCTAACTATAGCTCTAACCCTAACTATAGCTCTAACCCTAACTATAGCACTAACCCTAACTATAGCTCTAACCCTAACTATAGCGCTAAACCTAACTATAGCTCTAACCCTAACTATAGCACTAACCCTAACTATAGCACTAACCCTAACTATAGCACTAACCCTAACTATAGCACTAACCCTAACTATAGCTCTAACCCTAACTATAGCTCTAACCCTAACTATAGCTCTAACCCTAACTGTAGCACTAACCCTAACTATAGAGCTAGCCCTAACTGTAGCGCTAACCCTAACTATAGCTCTAACCCTAACTATAGCGCTAAACCTAACTATAGCTCTAACCCTAACTATAGCTCTAACCCTAACTATAGCTCTAACCCTAACTATAGCTCTAACCCTAACTATAGCTCTAACCCTAACTATAGCTCTAACCCTAACTATAGCTCTAACCCTAACTATAGCTCTAGCCCTAACTATAGCACTAACCCTAACTATAGAGCTAGCCCTAACTATAGCGCTAACCCTAACTATAACGCTAACCCTAACTATAACGCTAACCCTAACTATAGCGCTAACCCTAACTATAGCACTAACCCTAACTATAGCACTAACCCTAACTATAGCACTAACCCTAACTATAGCACTAACCCTAACTATAGCACTAGCTCTAACTATAGCGCTAAAACTAACTATAGCACTAACCCTAACTATAACACTAACCCTAACTATAGCACTAACCTTAACTATAACACTAACCCTCTCTATAGCACTAACACTAACTATAGCACTAACCCTCTCTATAGCACTGACCCTAACCTGCCTTATCTGTTTTTCTTTATAACAGGATCGGTGATGACACAGCTGTTGGCAGCAGCACTTGTGACACTGTTTCTCCTCTAATCTCTCACTGACAGGAGATCTGAGGAGAAACAGCGTTTTTATGAGGCAGATCGCCCGGGAAAGTTCATTGCTACATCAAACTTTCCTAGTGATTTGTCATTGGCTGGTGTGACGCTGACATCATCAGGACCTGAACCAATCAGGTCTCGATGAGGTCGGGGGTCACAGGAAGCGTGCGCCGTAATCCCCTTGTTATAAGGTACGTGGGGGTCCCGATGAGATAAAACCGAGCGTAGACAAACTCGGGGCAGCACAAAGCCCTGCTAGCTGACGTTTATCTACCGTTGGCGGTCATGAAGCGGTTAAGTTAAGGGACCATCATTTCTGTCCAGGCTGATTTCATGAGTCTTATTTCTTTAATTATTGGAAGCATGGCTGAAAGCAATGTCTGACTTTCATCTGTTCATTTTCATAGATTTTTGATTTATTATTACTTTTGTCAGATTTGTGTTATTTCTGTCACCATTGTGGGTTTTTCGTCAGTAAACGAGGGGCACCAACAATTTACACCACGTGTGTAGGAGGAGGGAATATTGTGACTCCACAGCCACTTTCCGGTAATTAACACGCAGTGGATGTTGGAGAGTGGAAATTACACATTTGCCATTTTCTTACCCAGCACATAGTGCCCAGATTGTGCTCCAGGAGACACACACCACAAATTAAGTGGATTCTTCTCACTATAATATTACTAAATACAGGGATCCTAAATGTTGTCTGAGCTACTGCAAGACTCAGACGTGAGAGCGGATTTTACTGGATTGGTTTATAGAAACTCTGTTGCTTCTCAACAGCCTTTGAGCCACTAGTAGTGTGGGAACCTCTGTTTTTCCATTGACAGATGATGGGCCTGAGTGGGGACTTGTTTTTTGTGAGATGAGAATTAGTATTATTTTCTCCTACATAACATTGATTGGTTTCTTTTTATTCGATATTTGGGAGGCAGAATGAACAAACAGTTGAACACACACACACTACTGGCTCATCCAACAAGGTTTTCTATTAGACTGTGAACTGTCATTGTCTTGGTAATTACAGTTTTTGCATAGCTTGCCATTTTTATGGACAGTTTAAGTAGAAATATTCAAAAATGTAAAACTCAAGGACATTTTATTAAAAAAAAAATTGTTTTTTATCTTAGCAGATGACTGTTCCAGGAGATCAGAGGGACAGCTGACATCTTCAGTTTCTAAATCTGATGATCTTGAGATCCTACAAGATACAACTGAAGTGATTGCCATTAATCCAGATACATCATCATCCATTCACAGCAAAGATCTGTCATCTGATCCTATGAAACAGGTCCCATCTTCTGGTTCATTACTGACTACTAAGGAAAATCAGAGTCACAAAAGAGCCATTAAAAAACAAACTGCTCCTAAAGCAAAGAAGTCATTTTCATGTTCAGAATGTGGGAAATGTTTTATGTGCAAATCACATTTTGTTATTCACCTGAGAACTCACACAGGGGAGAAGCCTTTTTCCTGTTCAGAATGTGGGAAATGTTTTATAGATAAATCATCCCTGAGTAACCATGAGAAAATTCACACAGGGGAGAAGCCTTTTTCCTGTTCAGAATGTGGGAAATGTTTTATAGATAAATCATCCCTGAGTAACCATGAGAAAATTCACACAGGGGAGAAGCCTTTTTCCTGTTCAGAATGTGGGAAATGTTTTGCATTTAAATCACATTTTGTTATCCACCAGAGAACTCACACAGGGAGAAGCCTTTTTCCTGTTCAGAATGTGGGAAATGTTTTGCATGTAAATCACATTTTGTTACACACCAGAGAACTCACACAGGGGAGAATCCTTTTTCCTGTTCAGAATGTGGGAAATGTTTTGCATGTAAATCACATTTTGTTACACACCAGAGAACTCACACAGGGGAGAAGCCTTTTTCCTGTTCAGAATGTGGGAAATGTTTTACCCATAAAGGGAATCTTGTTAGTCACCAGAGAACTCACACAGGAGAGAAGCCTTTTTCCTGTTCAGAATGTGGGAAATGTTTTGCACGTAAATCACATTTTTTTACACACCAGAGAGCTCACACAGGGGAGAAGCCTTTTTCCTGCTCAGAATGTGGAAAATGTTTTACAGATAAATCATCCCAGAGTAAACATGAGAAAATTCACACAGGGGAGAAGCCTTTTTCCTGTTCAGAATGTGGGAAATGTTTTGAAAATAAATCTAATTTTGTTAGCCACCAGAGAGCTCACACAGGGGAGAAGCCTTTTTCCTGCTCAGAATGTGATAAATGTTTTATAGATAAATCATCCCAGAGTAAACATGAGAAAATTCACACAGGGGAGAAGCCTTTTTCCTGTTCAGAATGTGGGAAATGGTTTATACAAAAATCATCCCTGAGTAAACATGAGAAAATTCACACAGGGGAGAAGCCTTTTTCCTGTTCAGAATGTGGGAAATGTTTTATCCAGAAAGGAAATCTTGTTAGTCACCAGAGAGCTCACACAGGGGAGAAGCCTTTTTCCTGTTCAGAATGTGGGAAATGTTTTATAGATAAATCATCCCAGAGTAAACATGAGAAAATTCACACAGGGGAGAAGCCTTTTTCCTGTTCAGAATGTGGGAAATGTTTTACCCAGAAAGCGCATCTTGTTAGACATCAGTGCAGTCACACAGAGGAGAAGCCTTTTTCCTGCTCAGAATGTGATAAATGTTTTATACATAAATCATCCCTGAGTAAACATGAGAAAATTCACTCAGGGGAGAAGCCTTTTTCCTGTTCAGAATGTGGGAAATGGTTTATACAAAAATCATCCCTGAGTAAACATGAGAAAATTCACACAGGGGAGAAACCTTTTTCCTGTTCAGAATGTGGGAAATGTTTTATCCAGAAAGGAAATCTTGTTAGTCACCAGAGAACTCACACAGGGGAGAAGCCTTTTTCCTGTTCAGAATGTGGGAAATGTTTTATAGATAAATCATCCCAGAGTAAACATGAGAAAATTCACACAGGGGAGAAGCCTTTTTCCTGTTCAGAATGTGGGAAATGTTTTAGCTGGAAATCACTTCTTGTAAGACATCAGAGCAGTCACACAGGGGAGAAGCCTTTTTCCTGTTCAGAATGTGGGAAATGTTTTATCCAGAAAGCACATCTTGTTAGACATCAGCGCAGTCACACAGAGGAGAAGGCTTTTTCATTTTCTTAATGTGGGAAATATTTTACTTGGAAATCAGCTGTTAATAAACATCAGAGACGTCACATGGGGAGAAGCCTTTTTTATGTTCATAATGTTGGAATAGTTTTAGCCAAAACTGAATCTTCTTAACTGGGTTGTCTCTTGTCATTCCTCATGTTCGCTGACAAAAGGATAAAACTAAACTTTATTAATTCCAAATGTAAAACTATACCCATAATTCACCCCCTGAAGGTTAGTCAGTAGGTGACTAATAGAAAAAACATGTACCCCACAGTTCAGTATATAGGGTGAGGTGATGTGTACACACACACTCTCCAAACCTCTCATTTCTACGGGTTTCATCGTCCTCACCAAAGGCGACTCATCAGGAGACTATTTAATATTGACCTATATTCAAGCTAGACTAGACAAAAAAAGCTAAAATCATGTATCATGTTATCCGAAACAGTCAGAAAACTAGCCACATATTGGCAGATCCCAGACCTCAAACTATATACTTCGTAACAAAAAAACGAGGAATGGATTCGGCACACCACCCATGTAAAAATAAAAGAAAAACTTTATTGCAGCATGTCAAACCGGTTTAAAAACATCGAACGCGTTTCTGGCACGTTACAAGTGCCCTCACTCATAGCATATAAAAAATAAACTGACATAAGCATTATATACAACAGAAAACCAATCAAAATCTTGTGAATAATGACATTAATTATGCACCAGTTGTGAACTAATGAACCTGGGAAGGGAAAGACACAATACAGTAGTCAGTAGACCCAACACTAATCCTGTCTTAAATAACGTGAGAAACAAAAACTGATGGTGTAAAAATTATTAACATGGTTCATTACTCTTTTGCCACTGCCATACTGTTAGTTTATGCATTGAATACAAGGCCCTGCCTGCATCAAATTCATATGCACCCCAAAAAGTCTTTGAAGCGACCTAGTGGATGTACACAGGAAAACCAAGTTCACATTAATCTTTTGCCACTTCCATACTGTCAACTTCTTCATTGAATGCAAGGCCCGCCCGGCATCAAATTCAAACGCACTTGAAAAAGACTTAGAAGCGACCTAGTGGATGTACACAGGAAAACTACATTCACATTACTCTTTTGCCACTGCCATACTGTTAGCTTATGCATTGAATGCAAGGCCCACCCGGCATCAAATTGAAACGCACCCCAAAAAGTCTTTGAAGTGACCTAGTGGATGTACACAGTAAAACCAAGTTCACATTTCAAAGTGGTTTATGATCCATGTTGGCCTGGACACTTGTTTATCTGCGCACTACATTTATTGTGTCCTGCTGTGTCAACTTAGTTTGATTGCTAATGAGGGAAAAAAAAGGATCTTAGAACTAGCCTCCTATATATTGAGACATAGTCTGGGGAAGCATTTATGCAGGAGTAGCATTTATGTACATTTAATCGAAGTACATTTATCAAAGTACTTGGCAGTTAAATATGGCAGACAGGGCAGGAGACGGGTAAGAGAAATAAATCTATTCCCTGTATATTTGGATTACAACACATATTCACCATATTAATTTGAATCATGTATATCCTGGCTGCTGCATTCACTCACATCCACCGCCCTTGCATTAACTCTTTACAATCCATCCATATCAGCCCCTCTGTCCTTTCCTCTCCTATGTATAGCACTCACTTTTCACATTGCTAAACAGCACAGATCTATTCAGTCCCACCATCCAACACACGAGACGCTCTCACAAATCACTTAACCATCTGCTCACTCTATCCTCCTAGTTGCAGGAGATATCGCTCCAAACCCCGGCCCCCCCATGTTACAGCAAGTCAAACCTCCCAACTGCTATACTCAGAAACCCCTCTAATCTTATTAACCCCCTTAATGACCATCAATACATCTTTTAAGTGACCTGAGATATAAGAGAATTGCATCCCGATACAGGAGACAATCCAGCAGCTGTCCACTATAGCTGACAACTTACGGCATAATGTAGTTCAAAAAAACTTGGCACTCAAATTGTGACATGAAAAATCATTTAATGAAGATGCATCCAGACATGAAACAATTAAACGTTTTCGGTCCAATAATGGGACCTTCATCAGAATAAATGTCAAAGGAACGCTGTGTCATGGAAATATATATGTATTCCACGTATTCAATGTATATTCATATATATGCATTTACAGTTAGATAGATCTCACTTGCTAAAAATCCTGTGCTCACACATATCTATGAAAAAGCTGATGCTAGCTATAATCAGTCATTTAAGACGACCCTGGCCTACATAAATCAGGCTATTGCAAAAGATAGTTCATAGGGACTTTTTACCAAGGATACAGAAACAAGAACAGAGTGTTCGGAAAGATATCTATTGTTTTCTTTACTAGTCATGCAGGAAAGCTGGGGCAAAGAACAATAAACAATAAATCTGCAACTTCAGCCCTTTTATCATAATTATCATACTTATACTAAAACAGCCAATAACCTAGCAGCTTTTAATTGTATGCTAATTGACTAACCAGCCCCTTTTTTTAAACGTATAAAACCTTGAATGAATAAACTGTTGGTCTTGACGAACTGTTATACTGACACTTCCGTGTGGACAGTCCTCATTTCGTTCTGAGCGCTCAAAAAGACAATTAGGATAAAATTGGAACAGCTCCAGCAAACACTGCAGGATAAATTTATCCTAATTAAATTTCCATAACAGCTGGCGCCTGCATGCGGGGCAGTGGACGAAACGCATGGGAACCTGCTGACCGGAGAGACAGAGGTGTTGGCCATGGCCTTGGCTCATGGGACGGAGACTGCGCAGCTCCATAAGTAAGGTAAGAAAATATTGTCATCTTACCTGAAAGTCCCATGTGTCCAGTCCAGGTCTTACACCTCTTGCCGGTCAGGTGTGGTCACCACCGCATTCCCAGGTAGTGTAAAAAGTCCACACCCTTATCCAAAACCCTGGGATATAAGTTGTTTGCTGCTGTGCTTTGTATGTGTTTTATGTGAACCGGGAGAAAAGTTGGAACGGTGACTGTGTTTTTGCTTGCTGATTTCTGGGAGCTGTATAGCAAAAAACCAAAATGCTGGATAAGTTCCCGCAGTAATCCTTCATACATGGGAGGGAGGTCATCCCAGTAAAATCCAGGTGTGAGGGGGCGGGAGCTTTGATTGGATAAGTCCACGCAGTAATCCTTCACAGGAGGGAGGTTATCCCAGATCAATCCAGTTGTGAGGGGCGAGGGCTTTAAATCGGTTACGTTTCTGCAGTAATCCTCCACACATAGGAGGGAGGTCATCCCAAATCAATCCAGGTGTGAGGGGCAGGAGCTTTGATTGGATAAGTTCTCACAGTAACCGTCCACGCAAGGGGGAGGTCATCCCAGTCAAATCAGAGGTGGATGGTGAGAATTTTGATTAAGGCTATTACAGATTACTGTGACCGGCGCACCGGCCAGGGTGAACGGTTTTCAGAGTAATAGACCTGAAGCATTGCCGTGCTCAGTGCAATTGGTGAGTTATCAGTTACCAGAGCAGCTTGTATGTGTCACAGATCATCTAAAAGAGGGATTCGTATTCTCCCGGGTGTTTGTCTCATTGTGCGTGTTCCTGTCTGTATCAGGTACTGTCGTTTTAAATCTCATTCAGAGCAGAATGCGCTCTTTCACTATCTCATTCACTGCTGACTGCAGGCAAAAGCCTTTTTGACCCCCCTCCTCTGCTAGTCACGTTGTCACATCTGTTTCCTGGTTTTGTTTTTTTTTAGCTAGTTTTTTGCTACAGGCTGTAGCGTGAAAATTCTCAGGCATTCAGACTGAACTGTATTAATTAATTTTGTTTTCTATAGGGATAATCTTTTTTTTTTTTTTTTTTTTTGATACGTGATTTCAGTGCCTGTAGACACAGCAAGCAGAGATATAAGGGAGGGGGAAATGCCAGCAGCAGCGAGATGACTAGAGGGTGGTAGGATAAAGCCTACACTACCAGACAAAAGTTTTAGTATTTTTTCTTTTTGTTTTTATCATTTTACAATCAGTTTTTCCACCTCTTTTCTGTTTTTAATTAGCTGTTTTAGTAACAAGGGTTTTTTCTTCTTGTCAACCTTGTTGTTTTTCAAAGTTTTACTATTAATACTTTTTTTTCCCTCCTCTTTATTGATCAGTTTTTTCTTTTTGCTTTTAGAGTTTTTATTTTGGTTAATCTTTTTCCTAGAGTTTTTCTTTTTAAATCTAACTTTTGTTTTTAAAGTTTTTCTTTTAAGTACATTTTTAAATAATTTTGGAGAGGTTTTTTCTAATCAACCTATTTTAGAGTTTTATTCTCCAACCAGCAAGATCTACTAGCGTGCTTTAGACCAAGGTCAGAAACACAGATAAAGAAATTGCAGGCTGAGGGAGAACACACACAAACAGTTGCGCAGCGGCTTCACTCACCCCTCCCATCAGGCATTCAGCGAAGACAAGAATTTCAATGTCCTTGCACACAGAACCAGAATGCAGCAGTTCTCAGATTTTTAATCACCTTTGTTGAATAGGTTTTTTGGAATTAGACACAGTACGTAAGAATCGAAGGGCTAGGCATGTGAATAGAAGGTCAGAGTACGTGAGAAGCAAATGGACGGGCAGATTTTATGCTGCACAATGAAATGTTTTTTTTGTTGTTTTTTTTGTTTTTGTTGAAAGGCACAGGAAAGTTGTTCTTAGATTGCCGTCTGCTATAAAAGAGCAGTGGTAGTCTTGCATCATGTAGAAATTACAGCAAGTTATTTGGACGGACCAGGAAGTGATTTTTATGTGAATAAGATTGAAAAGGTGTTAAAGAAGCATTGAAATCATCTGTGAGGAAATGATCACGGACATGTCACAAGAGCAGAATTTAGAGTCACACACATCACATGTCCATCATGTGGAGACACGGGACAGGTGTAGGCTGCTCTCATTGAATAAGGACCCTTGTACAGGGAAAAAACGCTCCCCGCCTCTCTCCACAGGGAGAAGGCATTTTTGTTTCAACGGTCCCCTCTCAAAAATCACAGGGGGGACACCCTCTTCTCTTTCTTCTCTCAGTCCCTTTCTCCTTCTTCAGACTTCTCTCCTCTTTTCTCGCTGCCATCCCTCTCTATCCTTCTTTCCCTATCATTCCTTCTCTCCCCCCCCTCACATCTCTGACACATCCATTTTCTTCCTCTTCACCCTCCTTCATTTTCTCCTCTCTCCCCTCCACCTCTCTCCCCTCCATCTCTTCCCCTCCTCTTTCCCTCTCTCCTCCCACACCACACCCTTCTGATCTTTCTCCTTCCTTTTCCTCCTTTTCTCCTCCCACACCACACCCACCTGCTCGTGCTCGCTCTCCTCCTTCCTCTCAGGCACATCCCACCGCTCCTCACTCACACCTCCCTTCTCTCCTCTTTTTTCTACTTCTTTATCAACTGGGTCAACTGTTATGATTTGGTAGCTGAGGAGAGCAGGCAAAAAAGGCAATACACCAGAGAGGTTGGAATCTATTGGATTGCAGTACCCTGACTAACCACCACAACTAAAGGCAGCCTTGGAGCGTACCTACGTTGGTCCTAGACGCCTCGTCACAGTCTGAGAAGCTAACTACACCTAAAGACAGAAAGAGGAAAACTATCTGCCCCGGAGCAGATCCCCAAAGAACAAAGGAAGCCCCCAAACATGTAATGGCGGTTAGACAAGAGGAAATACAGACACAGACAGAAAATAGTATGAGCAAACGTTGGGGCCCAAACTTCCTAGACAGAAAAGGATAGGAAGGACACTTACTGCAATCCCAAAAAACCCTAAAAAGTACCAACTCTACTAATTATAAAAACACCTGAGATCACACAACCTCTAACACCTAAATTAGTTCTCTGGTGTAACAAAACAAAACCGCAACCACTGAAAAAACTGGAAAAGGCAAATGAACAAATAACAGGCTGAACAAAACTGAGAGGAGCACAAGCCCCCGGAGGGGACCTGGCAGACCCCCACAGAAGTGCAGGACAAAATGCAAAAAGCAAGCACAAAAAACTAAAAGAAGAAAATGTCTTATCTGATAGCAGAAGATGCAGGCACGAAACAGCAAGCTTCAATGTGAACCAGGAACAAAAGTTGAGACAAGAACAATTGATCACCGGCTACCCTGATGGGAGGGAACCTCCCTTATATAAGACCAGTCAGTAACACCTGATCGCCAATCTTCACAATCTTCATTGAATAGTTCAGTACTGTTTGTAACCACCAGAGGGAGCTTCTGCTCAGAATTCATTTCTAGCACATTCACAACAGTCAACGCCCAATCAAAGCAATGTGGTGTCCCTGTATTCAGTGCCTCCAGCACAGGGCACCCTGTCTATCCCAAGCACAGTACAAACATTGCCAGTCATTATATCAGGAGAAGAAATTGCAAATCTCCCTACACAAAACGCTGCAGGTAGGCCCCAGACACAACAGCTAGCAGAGCCCACAGCTGGGGCTTTACAGGGGGGAAGTGTAGCTGCAGACACAAATGAGGAACGTCAGTGCCGAGCAGAGCTGCCACCGCAGCTTCAGTACCCAGTGTATGTACCAAACACACCGTGTCACTCCTCATCTGATGAAGATGCAACGTCACACATGCTGCCCAATACTAGGGAAGAAAACACACAAGCACCAATAGGGCAGGGACAGGTAGAGGCACCATCCTATGAGCCCTTCATCCCAAGCCAGGTGATCAGTATGCTGCCAGACCCAGGGATACACCCCATGCCATTTTGCCAAAAAATGCAGCAGATCCAGCGAACGTATGCAGCAGCCTGGATTGATCTCTGGACCGTAATGGAAATAAAACCAGGTGATGCATTCTGGCCAATTATGAGAGAACACTTCAAGCTTCCAGCAGAGTTAGATGCATATGCCTGGGAGACAGGACCAAAGCTAATTGAGCAGCTCAGAGAGTGAGCCAAAGGCAGACTAGCAGGACAAGCTCTCAGCCTACATGACATGAGTCAAGACAAGACAGAGTCTGTGGAGAAGTTCTATGACAGTGATGCAAGTGTTTCAAGATTTGGGCCTCATTACCCATGATCAGACACATAGACGGATGTTGGCACAGGCTTTTGTGCATGGACTGAGAGAACCAATCAAGAAACCACTGGTAGTAGCCAAGCCTGAGTACACGTCAATAGCAATGAATACCCTGCTCGCAGTAGCAAAAAGGATTGAGTCCTGCCGGGACAGAAGGGATGTCCAGTGTTACAACTGTGGCGAGTTTGGTCATTTCCGGAACCGGAGCAGAACACCGACTTCGCCCAGAAGAAGAAGAAACACAGAAAGCAGTGAAGAACCCGTCCATAGGACAGGACCATGCCAAGTCCACAGGGAACCCCACCAGTGGGACCAATATCCTGAGAGTGGATGGCATAGTCAGATCTTTTCTTGTGGAACTCCACAACCTCACCTATCTATCAGAATTTTCTGCGTCCTGTATGGGAATTGATGGTCAAGTCAGATATTTCCAGATTATGAAGCCCCTGAGCGTGTGGACTCAGCCAGAATACTCCATCATGTCCCAGTTTGTTGTGTCAAAGACCTGCACCCTCAACCTATTGGGAGTGGACCTACTGCAGAAGCTGAAAGCGACCAGAGTGTTCCAGGAAGATGGGACCATGACACTTTCTTCACCCCTGACCCAAGAAGAAACAGGAACCTCAAACAACCACACTGCAGACCCATCACAGGAGGTGCTGGACATAGTACCAGAAAGCCACTCCATCACCCAGAGTCAAGATGTCTCTGACCAACTGAAGGTCTAAGTGAACTCGCCTAAGAAGACGGCCTGGGAACTTTGACATTGGCCAGGATATTCAACTCAAGAAGGACCCTACTCACTTCATGGAATGCCAACACCACATCCGGCTCCAACGCCAGAGGTTCATCTTTTGCAAGCACCAGGAGGTGCCCCCTGCAATCAACCAGTTCACCCAGAACAAGTCCTTCAAGTTTCACCAAGCTGGAAGAACAAAGTCCAGTGGTGTCAGAAGCAAATTACATCCCTGGAACACTGTATTGCCCACCAGACGAAACACCTGTCAAATGACTGGAAGACCACTATGGAGAAGATGACTCCCCCAACAACTCCAAAAATGCTGCAGGCCTTCCCTGGTCTAGTGTCGTATTGCAGAACCTGGATTCCTGATGCCTCAGTCCTAATGCAGCCTCTGTGCGCTTGCATCAACGCAACCCCGCTCCTTCTATCAGACGCAGCCTTCAACCCATTCAGGAGATTGGAAGAACTCCACAGTCTCAGCGCCAATACCAGGCCTACCTGACTACGAGAAGCCTTTCCGTCTACCTGATGGAAGAAAGAAGGTCATGCTACTGGAGTCCTGACACGGGGAAAACAGAGACTTTTAGGCTGCCTCTCAGCCCACTTGGATCCAGTTGCAAGAGGAGCACCCTCCCGCCTGATGGCAGTAACTGCAGCTCTGCAGCCTCCTGCAACACACACCTTCCTGGACAAGACTACTGACATCACTCTTGGACAGCCACTGGAAACTCTCACTCCACACGACATCTTGGCAATCCTCAATCAAGCTCAACCAACAATAATCTCCCCACCGCCTGGCATCTTTGTGGCGCCTCTATCGCCTTTGTCTCACAATGTCACCGTCTCCAGACCTACAGTCCTCATCCCGGCCACTCTACTCCCACTCCCAAGGGGGATACAATATGGACTTTTCAGAACAAAAATTTACAGAATTTATCCTCTACTTGGATGGCTCCAGATTTGCAGATGATGAAGTTTCCACACAGGAAGTGCAGTGACCAGCAATCAAGAAATCCTGTGGTCCAGAAGTTTGTCACCTAGCCTGTCATCCCAGGAAGCAGAACTGATAGTGCTGACAAAGGCCTGCCTGTTGTGAATGTGCTAGAAATGAATTCTGAGCAGAAGCTCCCTCTGGTGGTTACAAACAGTACTGAACTATTCAATAAAGATTGTGAAGATTGGCGATCAGGTATTACTGACTGGTCTTATATAAGGGAGGTTCCCTCCCATCAGGGTTGCCGGTGATCAATTGTTCTGGTCTCAACTTTTGTTCCTGGTTCACTTTGAAGCTTGCTGGTTCGTGCCTGCATCTTCTGCTATCAGATAAGACATTTTCTTCTTTTAGTTTTTTGTGCTTGCTTTTTGCATTTTGTCCTGCACTTCTGTGGGGGTCTGCCGGGTCCCTCCGGGGGCTTGTGCTCCTCTCAGTTTAGTTCAGCCAGTTGTTTGTTCATTTGCCTTTTCCAGTTTTTTCAGTGGTTGCTGTTTAGTTTTGTTACACCAGAGAACTAATTTAGGTGGTAGAGGTTGTGTGATCTCAGGTGTTTTTGCAATTAGTGTGTTGGTATTTTTTTAGGGTTTTTTTGGATTGCAGTAAGTGACCTTCCTATCCTTTTCTTTCTAGGAAGATTGGGCCCCAACGTTTGCTCAAACTGTTTTCTGTCTGTGTCTGTATTTCCTCTTGTCTAACCGCCATTACATGTTTGGGGGCTTCCTATGTTCTTTGGGGATCTGCTCCGGGGCAGATAGTTTTCCTCTTTCTATCTTTAGGTGTAGTTAGCTTCTCAGGCTGTGACGAGGCGTCTAGGACCAACGTAGGTACGCTCCACGGCTGCCTTTAGTTGTGGTTAGTCAGGGTACTGCAATCCAATAGATTCCAACCTCTCTGGTGTATTGCCTTTTTTGCCTGCTCTCCTCAGCTACCAAATCATAACAGTATCACCGGCCTAAAACTGATAATTATATGGTACTCACTGAAGGGAAAAATAGTGTGAAAGAAAGAAGATTGTCAGAGTTGTCAGAGATTTTTTTATTTTTTTTTTCCCTCTGTATCTCTGGGTGCTGAGGAGGATTTTTTTTCTCTCAATGGAGTTTGCACAGTTGTCTGGCCGTGTGGATCAGCTTGCCACTGAAGTTCGGAGTTTTGCTACCTATCTTGCAGGGTTGCCTGTTGTGGAACCTAGGATTCCCATGCCAGATTTGTTTTTAGGGGACTGAGCTAAATTTCTGAATTTCAAAAATAACTGTAAGTTGTTTTTTGCCTTAAAATCTAAGTCCTCAGGGAACGCAGCACAGCAGGTTCAAATTGTCATCTCTCTCCTGCGCGGCGATCCTCAGGATTGGGCTTTTTCCCTGACACCTGGGGATCCTGTTTTGAGTAATATTGATGCATTTTTTCAGGCTCTGGGGTTATTGTACGATGAGCCTAATGTCACTGATCAAGCTGAAAAAGCCTTGTTGGCATTAAATCAGGGCTTGAGGACGCTGAGTTATACTGTCAGAGATTCCGAAGGTGGGCATTCCTGACCAAATGGAATGACGATGCTTTGGCAGCCCTTTTTCGGAAGGGTCTGTCAGAGAATGTAAAGGATGTTATGGTGGGATTCCCTGTCCCCTCTGGTCTCAATGATTCTATGTCATTAGCGATTCAAAGTGACAGACGTTTGCGTGAGCGTAGAGGTATGCGTGGAATAGTGTTGCCTTGTGAACCAGCTTCTGAACCCATGCAGTGTGATAGAGTGGCTTCTGGGGCACAGCGTCATGAATTTTGAAAACGCAATGGGTTATGTTTCTACTGTGGTGATGCCTCTCATGCTATTTCAGTCTGCCCTAAGCGGGGAAGACGTTTTGCACGTTCAGTTGTCTTGGGTAGAGTTCAGACTAAATTTTTGTTGACTGTTACCCTGATTTGCTCCCTGTCCACATTTTCTGCTCAGGATTTTGTTGATTCGGGAGCAGCTATTAACCTGATGGATTTTGATTTTGCTAATCGTTGTGGGTTTCCCTTGATACCCCTACGGAAGTCTATTCCCCTACTGGGCATCGATTCTACCCCTTTAGCTGAGAATAAACCCCAGTTCTCTACTCAGATGATAATGAGGGTTGAACCTGATCATCAGGAGAGTTGCAAATTTTTGGTGCTGTATAATCTGCATGACATTATTGTACTGGGTTTCCCTTGGTTACAGTCTCATAATCCTGTTTTGGATTTGAAATCTGTGTCTGTAACCAGTTGGGGCTGCCAATGTGTTAATGCCAACACTCCTGTTTTTTCTGCCTCCCCCCAGGCTCAGGATGTTCCTGACTTTTTGACTGATTTTTCTGATGTGTTTAGCGAAAGTAAATCTGCATCCTTGCCCCCCCATAGGAGCTATGACTGCGCTATTGAATTAGTGCCTGGTAGTAAATTCCCTAAAGGTCGCCTTTTTAACTTGTCTGTACCTGAACATGACGCTATGCGGTCTTATATCAAGGAGTCATTGGAGAAGGGTCATATCAGACCATCCTCTTCACCCTTGGGTGCCGGTTTTTTCTTTGTGGCCAAAAAGGATGGTTCATTAAGGCCGTGTATTGATTATCGTCTCTTGAACAATATCACTGTGAAATATCAATATCCGTTACCCTTGATTTCTGACCTGTTTTCCAGGGTGAAAAGTGCTACTTGGTTTACCAAGCTTGACCTCAGGGGGGCATATAACCTTATTCGCATTAAGCACGGGGATGAATGGAAGACGGCATTTAATACCCCAGAGGGGCATTTTGAGTACCTAGTGATGCCCTTTGGGCTCACTAGCTCCTTCCGTCTTCCAGTCCTTCATGAATGACATTTTCAGGGATTTTGTGGATAAATTTCTGATTGTTTATTTGGATGATATCTTGATTTTTTCCAATGATTGGGACTCTCATGTGAAACATGTTCAGACTGTGTTCCAGATTTTGAGAGCGAATGCTCTGTATGTGAAGGGATCAAAGTGTCTTTTTGGCGTACAGAGGATCTCATTTCTGGGATTCATTTTGTCCCCATCTGTTATTGAAATGGACCCGGTCAAGGTTCAGGCCATCTGTGATTGGGTCCAACCTACTTCATTAAAGGCTCTTCAGAGATTCTTGGGTTTGCCAATTTTTATCGTAAATTTATTGGTAATTTCTCTGTTATTGTTAAACCATTGACTGATTTGACCAAGAAGGGTTCTGATGTGGTGAATTGGCCTCCTGAGGCAGTTTCTGCGTTTCAGGAACTTAAGCGGAGATTCACTTCTGCTCCTGTTCTACGGCAGCCTGATGTTTCTCTGCCATTTCAGGTGGAGGTTGATGCCTCTGAAATTGGGGCAGGTGCCGTTTTGTCCCAAAGAGATCCAGAGACCTCTAAAAGTAACCCTTGTGCCTTTTTCTCTCGAAAATTTTCTCCAACTGAACTTAATTATGACGTGGATAATCGGGAGTTATTGGCCATGAAGTGGGCTTTTGAAGAGTGGAGACATTGGCTGGAGGGAGCCAAACATCAGGTGGTGGTCCTCACGGACCATAAGAATCTGGTTTATCTGGAATCAGCCAAGCGACTTAATCCTAGACAGGCCAGGTAGGCCTTGTTTTTCACATGTTTTAATTTTGTGGTTTCCTTTCTTCCTGGCACTAAGAATGTTAAAGCGGATGCCCTCTCGAGGAGTTTCCTTGCTGACTCTCCTGAGTTATCTGATCCTACTGTTATTTTGAAAGAGGGTGTAGTTCTTTCCGCCATCTCGCCCAATTTGAGACTGGCTCTGGAAGGGTGTCAGGAGGATAAACCCGAACTCTGCCCTATTGGGAAATTGTTTGTCCCAGACCGGTGGAAAAAGAGTGTGATGTCTGAGATTCATTGTTCCGCATTGGCCGGTCATCCTGGAATTTTTGGTACCAGAGACTTGGTTAGTCGGTCCTTTTGGTGGCCTACTTTGTCTCGTGATGTCAGGGAATTTGTGCAGTCCTGCGGGACTTGCTCTCGCTCCAAGCCTTGCTCTCGCCCTAGTGGTTTGTTGATGCCATTGCCTGTGCCCAACAGACCATGGACCCATATCTCTATGGATTTCATTTCCGACCTCCCTGTTTCTCAGAGAATGACCGTTATCTGGGTGATTTGTGATAGGTTTTCCAAAATGATACATCTTGTGCCATTACCGAAGTTGCCTTCCTCCTCCGAATTGGTGCCTTTGTTCCTTCAGCACGTGGTTCGGTTACACGGTATTCCTGAGAACATTGTGTCTGACAGAGGAGTCCAGTTTGATTCCAGATTTTGGAGGACTTTTTGTTGTAAACTTGGTGTTCAATTGTCTTTCTCCTCAGCTTTTCATCCTCAGACCAATGGACAAACTGAGAGAACAAACCAGACATTGGAGACTTATCTGAGATGCTTTGTGTCTGCTGATCAGGATGACTGGGTCTCTTTTTTGCCTTTGGCTGAGTTTGCCCTTAATAATAGGGCTAGCTCTGCAACCTTGATGTCTCCATTTTTCTGCAATTTTGGGTTTCACCCTCGATTTTCTTCAGGACAGACGGAGGCTTCTGTCTGTCCAGGTGTTGACTCTGTTGTGGAGCGTATGCAACAGATTTGGGACCAGGTAGTGGAGAGGTTGTCCCTCTCTCAGGAGAGGGCCCAGCGGTTTGCCAACCGGCATAGGACTGATGGTCCTCGGTTTGAAGTGGGGGACTTGGTCTGGTTGTCCTCAAGAAATATCCCTATGAGAGTTGCATCTCCTAAGTTTAAGCCTAGGTTCATTGGACCTTATAAGATCATTGAAATTCTTAATCCTGTTTCCTTTCGTTTACTTCTTCCAGGGACATTTAAGATCCATAACGTGTTCCACAAGTCCTTATTGAAGAGGTTTGTCGAGCCAGTGGTTCCTGTGGCTGTGCCTCCTGACCCTGTTTTGGTTGAGGGCAATCTGGAGTATGTGGTTGAGAAAATATTGGATTCTCGTTTTTCTAGACGGAAACTCCAGTATTTGGTTAAGTGGAGAGGTTATGGTCAGGAGGACAATTCTTGGGTGTTTGCTCCGGACATCCATGCTAGAAGACTCATCCGTGCGTATCACAGAGCTCATCCTGACCGACCTGGTTGCCCAAATGAGGGTTCGGTGACCCCTCCTCAAGGGGGGGGGGTATTGTTGTGAATGTGCTAGAAATAAATTCTGAGCAGAAGCTCCCTCTGGTGGTTACAAACAGTACTGAACTATTCAATGAAGATTGTGAAGATTGGCGATCAGGTGTTACTGACTGGTCTTATATAAGGGAGGTTCCCTCCCATCAGGTTGCCGGTGATCAATTGTTCTGGTCTCAACTTTTGTTCCTGGTTCACTTTGAAGCTTGCTGTTTCGTGCCTGCATATTATGCTATCAGATAAGACATTTTCTTCTTTTAGTTTTTTGTGCTTGCTTTTTGCATTTTGTCCTGCACTTCTGTGGGGGTCTGCCGGGTCCCCTCCGGGGCTTGTGCTCCTCTCAGTTTAGTTCAGCCAGTTGTTTGTTCATTTGCCTTTTCCAGTTTTTTCAGTGGTTGCTGTTTAGTTTTGTTACACCAGAGAACTAATTTAGGTGGTAGAGGTCGTGTGATCTCAGGTGTTTTTGCAATTAGTGTGTTTGTATTTTTTTAGGGTTTTTTTGGATTGCAGTAAGTGACCTTCCTATCCTTTTCTTTCTAGGAAGATTGGGCCCCAACGTTTGCTCAAACTGTTTTCTGTCTGTGTCTGTATTTCCTCTTGTCTAACCGCCATTACATGTTTGGGGGCTTCCTATGTTCTTTGGGGATCTGCTCCGGGGCAGATCGTTTTCCTCTTTCTATCTTTAGGTGTAGTTAGCTTCTCAGGCTGTGACGAGGCGTCTAGGACCAACGTAGGTACGCTCCACTGCTGCCTTTAGTTGTGGTGGTTAGTCAGGGTACTGCAATCCAATAGATTCCAACCTCTCTGGTGTATTGCCTTTTTTGCCTGCTCTCCTCAGCTACCAAATCATAACACCTGCCAGATGGCAGAAGGCAAGACTGCAAACATCTACACCAACTACAGGTGCTCGCATGGCATAGCACACGACTTTGGGCCCATCTGGGCTGCAAGGGACTTCATCACAGCAAGCAGGACAACCGTGAAGCATCATGGAGCCTTCAGGGACCTGCTGGGTGTACTCCAACTTCCAAAATGGTGGCAATTTGAAAAATCAAAGGAAAACTGAGAACAGAAGAGGCGTGAGGCAATAACATGGGGACATGGCAGCTAAAGAAGTGGCCTAAGGAAGACAACATGGAGAAGTGGGAGAGGTCGTAGAGCCGGACGGCTACTACATGACGACTGAAGACAAGAAACCTGACAAAAAGATGTCCTGGGATCTGCTCAACAAGTTGCAAGACCAAGCTCCAAAACGAGAAGAAGAGCTGAATGCGAAAAAAGCAACACGTGAAGAAGGAAGGCTATCAACAATGGACTCCATACCCTGCCTACCACAAAGTATGTACCCTATGGTGGTCCAATGGGCACATGGACCCACACCCACATATCAAAGACACAGATGAATGATCCGATTGGTGCTTGCTGGTTTGCTTCAGGGATCTCCACCCTAACAGCCAAATTCACCAGCAGCTGTCTGACCTGCGGCAAATGCAAGCCTGGACATGTAGAAGAAAGTCCCCTGACCTCATCCGGCAAGACCACTCTACCAGCTTCAGAGGATCCAGATAGACCACATCCAGATATTGCCAAGTGAAGGATTCAAATACGCCATTGTGGTCAAAGAAGTGTTTTCAAGATGGACAGAATCCTTCCAAGTAAGCAAAGACTACTGCAAAGCAGCTACTTTCGGAAAATAGGATGCAGATACGGGGTTCCAGAAATGATAGAAAGTGATCAAGGACCCGCATTCACAGCAAATCTGACACATGAGATCTGGTTAGCAGTAGGGTCAGATTTAGGCCTACACACTCCTTACCACCCCCAGAGCAGCGGGAAGGTAGAAAGACTGAATGGAACACTTAAGAATAGGATGCTGAAAATTGCCCAAGAGACACGCAAACCATGGCATGACACACTCCCAATTGCACTGTTTAGCGTAAGACACACTCCCAGAGACCCAGAAAAGCTGTCACCATGCGAAATTTTGTTTGGGTCTAGTCCCAAGTTAGGTGCATTCTTCCCTCAGCAGCAGAATATGCAAAATTATATCTTGTTTGCTTATGTAATTGAATTGGTAAAAAACTAATGTCCATTCTCGAGTTTTTCTCTTTACTGCCAGATCCAGACTCAGTGTCCAGTACGCACTCCTTGAAAGCCAGGAGACTGGGTGTTGGTGAAAAAAGTTGGAAATGAGAACACTCGATCCCAGATTTGATGGTCCTGTCCAAGAGCCCCAGATGACACCAACCTCTGTGAAACTAGAGGGAAAGCCTGCTTGGATCCACGTATCGCATTGCAAGGAAGCTCCCATACCAGGAGAGACACCTAAGCCATGAAGGATGTCGTGGATGCTCTGACTGACCAGACAGATGACCTACCTAATGAAGAATACACACGTTTTTCTGAACATGCAGTTGAATAAAGAGACTATGATTGCAAACACATGAACCCCTGCTAGGGACAGATCTCCTGACCGCCCATTTGCGAAAAGCCTGCATCGATGAGGGGTGCATGTGTTATTCATGTGCCAGCCCATCGGCAGCACAAAAGAGTTGCAGCGCTTTGGGACAGGAGCAGGTTTTTAGGGCAAGTGGTATCTAAGGGGGGACTGTCATGGAAATATATATGCATTCCACGTATTCAATGTATATTCATATATATGCATTTACAGTTAGATAGATCTCACTTGCTAAAAATCCTGTGCTCACACATATCTATGAAAAAGCTGATGCCAGCTATAATCAGTCGTTTAAGATGACCCTGGCCTACATAACTGAGGCTATTGCAAAAGATATTATTCAAAAAAGGAAAAATGGAAGTGTGTAGCCTTAAAATACAAAACTTTATTATACTGACATGTTATAAAATCACCAATATATAAAAAGGAGATATACAAGCAAAACCACTCACATAAAGTATATATGCGCAAAGATATAGTACAGTACAAATCCAACATTAATACATGTGCAGGAAACCCAACAGCTACAGAATAATAAAGAGACTGGTATATGACATAAGTCAAAAAGGTTTACACCATTCATTAGTATATTAATCCTATATCACTTTGTCAACATTAGTCAGAAGGAGAAGTGTTAATAAAATGCAGGGTGTATAGTCCCTCTGACATAGAATTTGTACAATGTACCAATAAGAGTGTACTGAGTGCAAAGTTACACAAAGATGTATGCCATGTAAGGCAAATTACCAATGATACATCCGTGAAGTATAAATTGAACACATGTTTTAACAGCAATGTGTATGCAAAAATATATGCCAATGAGTACAAATTCAGAGGGTGAATCTATGCATCCAAAACCTATTCAAACATATACTGGGATGCAAAACATTTTCCCAAAGAGTCTAAGAGGCCTCACAAGTGTGACGCTACATACGTTCAATGGATGTAAGATTAACCACCCATCATAGGAAAAACATGGCACTTAGACAAATAGATGAATCTATGGTAAGAAACGCATACAACCTTATGCAGTGTGCAGGGAGAAATACCCGACGCGCGTTTCGCGTTATCTTCGTCCAAGGGGTACTTTTGATATGGTCTAGTGTTCAGTATGGGCATATATATATATACACCCATTCCCCATAGATTGTAATTACCTCCAGGTGATGCCACCAAGTAAATTGTATCGCCACAGTTCCCGGCGTGTGACGCAGCCGACAAACGCCCCGCTCACCGCTCCGCCACTCCCCCATCCGGCACGTCAGGACGGGGAGGAGGCTGGGACACAGCGAGCGTGATACGTTCCCCCGGCAACTCACAGCTCCGTAGCACACGTCACCGGTGGCTGCGCCGCCCTCCCCGGGTCTGACGTGTCAAGACACTACAGCGCCCGTGTTTCCACAGAGCTAACCGGGAAATGGGGCATATACGTGACCATGTAAAAGTACAAATTCTATGTCAGAGGGACTATACACCCTGCATTTTATTAACACTTCTCCTTCTGACTAATGTTGACAAAGTGATATAGGATTAATATACTAATGAATGGTGTAAACCTTTTGACTTATGTCATATACCAGTCTCTTTATTATTCTGTAGCTGTTGGGTTTCCTGCACATGTATTAATGTTGGATTTGTACTGTACTATATCTTTGCGCATATATACTTTATGTGAGTGGTTTTGCTTGTATATCTCCTTTTTATATATTGGTGATTTTATAACATGTCAGTATAATAAAGTTTTGTATTTTAAGGCTATACACTTCCATTTTTCCTTTTTTTGAATACTACTTTGGTAGGAAGTGCCTTTATATAGGTCGCCCATCATTGGATATATATTGCAAAAGATAGTTCATAGGGACTTTTTACCAAGGATACAGAAACAAGAACAGAGTGTTCGGAAAGATATCTATTGTTTTCTTTACTAGTCATGCAGGAAAGCTGGGGCAAAGAACAATAAACAATAAATCTGCAACTTCAGCCCTTTTATCATAATTATCATACTTATACTAAAACAGCCAATAATCTAGCAGCTTTTAATTGTATGCTAATTGACTAACCAGCCCCTTTTTGTAAACGTATAAAACCTTGAATGAATAAACTGTTGGTCTTGACGAACTGTTATACTGACACTTCCGTGTGGACAGTCCTCATTTCGTTCTGAGCGCTCAAAAAGACAATTAGGATAAAATTGGGAACAGCACCAGCAAACAATGCAGGATAAATTTATCCTAATTAAATTTCCATAACAGCTGGACTAATGAAGTATAACCTTCAGTGACTGCTGAATGTATAATACCCTGGGTAAATGGGAGAAGACCTGGAGCTGTGGATCAGGGACCAGGGACTCACCACAGAAAATTGAAACTGGGAGTCGATGTAGAAAGTGCTTGGAAAAAAAGGCAAAGCTTGCCACTGGAGTCCGGGTCCAAGGCCACGCTGTGAGGAGAAGAAAAAGCAGGAACCTGCTGAGGTAGGAGATCCTTTGACATTTATTCTGATGAAGGTCCCATTATTGGACTGAAAACGTTTAATTGTTTCATGTCTGGATGCATCTTCATTAAATGATTTTTCATGTCACAATTTGAGTGCCAAGTTTTTTTGAACTACATTTACCAGGCTGGATACCTGACTCGTGCACCTATTCTCACTTTAGTTGAGTGCCGTGGTTTTTTTTACAACTTACGGCATAAGCCACGATCAGTGTTGTCACCGTCCATATCTGCTTAATCCCTTAGATGCTGCTGTCAATAATGACTATATCATATAAATGGTTAAAAATGTGGCTTCTAACTCTTTATCCCCATCAGCTCCCTGAGATCATGATTGTGTGGTCCTGATGTTTGCCATGACAATTCTCGAGCAAAGAGCGGCCTTAGAGTCTGCGGCTATAGCAGCCTGTTCAGAAATCAGCAACATTTAGGTGGTAGAAATCAACTTTTTCATTCCTACCATGCCATTTTGTATTAATTCCTGAAAAGCACCTGAAGGGTTAATAAACTACCTGACAGCAGTTTTCAGCATGTCAGGGGGTTCAGTTTTTAAAATGGCATCACTTTTGGGTTTTTTCCAATATATAGGACCCCCTAAAGTCACTTCAAACCTGGATAGGTCCCTAAAAATAATTATTGTAAATTTCCATGAAAAATTACTGCTACATTTTTAAATCTAAAATGCTAACAAAAATAAAATAACATTTTACAAATGGTGCTGATGTAAAGCCGACATGTGGAAATATTATTTATCAATGATTTGCTATGGCATGTGGATCGCCCGTCTGGGCAGTGGGGTACTCGGTACCGGGCCAGTGTCTTAAAGGGATGTGTCCCGGCAGCAGTGACCCGGTCCGTGGCCCTGGGCGTCCAATAAAAGGGGAATAATTACCTGGGGATGACAGAGTTTGTAGTAAAGTGTTTGTGACACCACCTGTGGTTTCTGGTCAGAGGAGACCAGCGCTGCAGTGCAGATCCTCTGGGACAGATGGTGTGATGCAGCAAAGTTGGAATAGCTTCCCACAGGTGAAGCTTGTCCCAGAGCTGAAGGGTGTTGTAGAGAGAGTGATTGCGCTGGGGGATGTAGCAGAGTGGAGTGTGTGCCGCATGACGAACTTGAGGAGACAGTCAGATGCAGTTTCCAAGGTTTTTCTCACAGTCCAGGTGCATGCAGTACAGGTGCCCGCTTGGTGCCACGTCCTCAAGGTATCGAGTCCAGCCAACTCCCAGGTAGATGGAGAACACCTGTCCAAAGCTCCCTGTCAGTATATGCCTTCCCTGGCCGTCTCACTGCTGATTCCCACTTCTTCCTCCCCAGCACCTCAGAAAGCAGTGTCCCAGTCTGGCAGCTGCGAATCCTGTCGGACAGCGTGACCCAGGCATTTCCTTGATTCTATATAGCTTTCCTTCTCGGAGAAGATGCTTGTGGTTGTGACCCCTAAAGTTGTCACAGCTGTCGGCTTCTAGTTGAGTCTTAAAGTTCTCCACTAGGCTAGGGGCTGAGTCCCTTCTGCGACCTGGATTCTCCCAGCTGACGTCTGTCAGCCTGGAACGAGCCCCACGGGTAGCCTTCTCAGCCGTGTCTCTGAGAAATTCTTTTTCCCTACAGGGAACCTTCTGTCTTTCTGTGAGCAGCTCCTCAGGACTTGGAGCCTGCTGCATGGTTCTATATCTTTCCCCTCTCCCCTACGGGAGAGCTGCCTATGCACATCTGTCTTCTTCCTTTCCCTAAAGGAAGACTCTCTCTTGCTTCGCTCTAGCTCCTGCTCTGACCAACAAGCCCCACCCACCATCTAACACCCTTTGCTAGCTGCAGCCATGCTAGTGAAACTCAACTAGTGTGTGTGTTGGATGCAGTGTTGTCATAGCCAGGTTTGGTGTCCCCATCTTACCTGAAAGGTGGGATACCACATCTCTGGGTGAGATGCAGTACATCTGTGGCGACTGGACCCACAGGGGCGCCACATACCTCCCCTGTTAAACGCAGCATGGCCATGGACTGAAGCAGAGTAAATGATGTTACAGGAAACATACAAAAATGTTTAGTTATGCATAACAAGTAGAAAAATAATTTAAAACACAACTTCCCTTTATGGTAGGCACTATTTCTTGAATGTTACATAATAACATGACCTTAGTTTACTCTAAAAGTGCTTTTGGCAGCAACCGTTAAACTTTCAAGTTCGCTACCGGGATAGGGCATAATCTCCCTGAAAAAATACCATTATATTTACATTTGCTTCTTTTCCTACAAAAGTACTGTTACTATATTAACACTTATTCTTCTCTTTTAATGCAAGCCCCATCCAGGGTGTTCTCTGGGTAGCAACCATTGCTACTAGGTTCACTACCTAATTTGGACATCTTGGCCCTGAAACAATACTTTTCTTCTCACTGTTATTCTTAAAAACATATTTTACAAAAAGTGCTTTCAGTTAAACTGCTGTCTGTTTTCTCGCTAAGTGGTACCTGTTACCAATAACTATCATACATATTATCTACAAGTGCTATTCAATGACTCTGCAATATAAAACAACTCTTACTTTCACTCTAAGTATAATATACAAGTATAATAACATTTTTATTAATACACAATCATAAGCTGTTATCAAATGAGGTAGGTGGCAGATACTTTCCCAGACAGGGTATCTTCCAGTGTCCTTGTGCTTGTGGAGGACATGCTCAAAACCTCCAACGTTTGTCTTGGGTGGGCTGCAAGACATAACTGGTCTCCCCCAAAAGACCTCATCTTTGGCCACACCTAACGGATTTTTCTTCTGATCTGTAGTTGTGCAATGATGGAATCTTATTTTACTAAAAGTGCATGTAAAACCAAGAGGAAGCACCTATAGAGGTGCTGAACTCTATACAGGTTAAAAGTTTTCGGGTCATTCAGCGTCCATGACCTCTCAGTCTGTCATCGATCAAAATAGCAAGATAATGAGCACAACTGTTAAAACATTTTTGTAGACCCCCCCTGGGGTAAACTATTTACAGTTCCTTGCCTGAAGGAAACAAAAGAAGAAACTTTTCTTATTCAGCTGGAGACGGTTCATTGCAATCTCCAGTTTGGGTGGAAGCGTTCTGTTTTCTCTGCTTCCAGGGTAGGATTTGCTTTCCTCGTTCATCCACCACAATGGGAGCCGTTCAAGGTGATGTCACTCCCAGAGTTACAGTGGCAGCAGCCTGGATGGCTACTGGTGGGACGTCATCTGTAGACATGGAGAGTGCTACAGCTGTTTTCGGTAACGTGGACGCAGCGGCTGCCTGTCTGGAAGCCGAGAACGGTGGTGCTGCGGCAGCCGCAGGTGTTGCTGTCTCGTATGCTGAGGCCGTCATGTCTGCTGCCCCCTGACGATGGCGTGGTGCAAGTTCATCTGGGATCCGGCGCACATGGAGAGTGTACCATCCCCTCGCACCAAGATGGCGGGTGAAGGAGACGAGCTCTCCCGGGAACAGATCCCGTTCTGGATGTCCCCGTATAAGATGGGCCTCTACATCTCTCGGTTCACAAACATCTGGGGCCTTGCGGGAGTCCTGAATGAAGCCAAATCCCTGCTCCAGGTCAAAGCCGAGGACCCGGCCCACCCCATTGGGTTTAAGTACTCCAGGGATCTTTCCCTGGCCTGATTTTTGCCCGCGAGATCCCTCTTCTGCAGGGCCTTTCGCCGAGCCTGTAGGTCTTTCTCCTCCTGTGCTAGCTGTTGTATTTGCCGGCAGCAGATCTCCTCTGTAGTCAGGGGGAATCCCATCAAGTCTGCTCCGTCGAGGTCTTCCCATTCTAAGACCTCTGATTTATGCTTGACTAGGGACGGTGGCTGTGGGATTGGGACAGGCTCCAGGATCCCCCCGTGGAACGATGTCACGGTCCCAAGCAATATCCAGCACTAGCTGGCCTGCCTTCGGGTGGCGGTAATCCTATGGGGCCTAGCCAGTCCTCCCATGACCCAGGGGTGCTATCTGTACCTGCGCTCCTGGTGCTGTCTTCATCATTTGTCGCCTCCGGTGGTGTGGAGATGGAATCCTGTGGCACCGATAGTGAGGGTACCAGGATGATGGGTTCGGTGGCAGAGGGTACTGGTGACGTGGACACTGGAGCTTCGGGTACCGGTCATGGGGGTGCCCGGGCATCAACGGCTTCTTGCTTGGCGGCCTGTCTCCACCGCTTCAGCAGCGCGCGCTTCTTTTCCAAGTGATGGGCCAGCTCCTGTATTTCCTGCTCCACGCCGGCCAGGTCAACCTCCTCCTGGGAGCTGGAGCCTGTTTCTTCGGAGCCGTGGCAAAGCTCCTGTTTCCCGCACTCCTCAGGCCTCCCTCCGCTCTCCATGATGGCTGCCTGGTCGACTGCCTTCTTGGCTCTCTTTCCCACCGCTGAGTGTTTCTCCACCCCCGATTGCAGTGTCTTTTTCCTCTGCCGCCATACCATGTTAGGACGCGGACTCCCCTAGCGGTCGGCCACGATGCAGTGGCATAGAAATACATTCAGGGGAGGTTCATTTCTTTTTGCGCTCTTTCTTGGATACCGCCCACGATGGCATGCCTCACTGCACACCTCGTGGAACAGCCATATCCGCCATCTTTACAGTCCAATTCACAAGTCAATGGATCTAATCCTTTGCACATTCTGCTAGGCGCACAGGACCCTTGTTCAAGGGTCAGTTCACCCTGATCGTGATGCCAAAATGGATCGCCCCCCCTGGGCAGTGGGGTACTCGGTACCGGGCCGGGTCTTAAAGGGATGTGTCACTGCAGCAGTGACCCGGTCTGTGGCCCTGGGCGTCCAATAAAAGGGGAATATTTACAGGGATGATAGAGTTTGTAGTAAAGTGTTCGTGATGCCACCTGTGGTTTCTGGTCAGAGGTGACCAGCGCTGCAGGGCAGACCCTCTGGGACAGATGGTGTGATGCAGCAAAGTTGGAATAGCTTCCCACAGGAGAAGTTTGTTGTCCCAGGGCAGAAGGGTGTTGTAGAGGGAGTGATGGTGCTGGGGATATAGCAGAGTGGAGTATGTTCCGCATGAAGAACTTGAGGAGACAGATGCAGTTTCCAAGGTTTTACTCACAGTTCAGGTGCATGCAGTACAGGTTCCTGCTTGGTGCCATGTCCTCCAGGTATGGAGTCCAGTCAACTCCCAGGTAGATGGAGAACACTAGTCCAAAGCTCCCTGTCAGTATATGCCTTCCCTGGCCGTCTCACTGTGCTGATTCCCACTCCTTCTTCCTTCTCAGCACCTCACAAAGCAGTGTCCCAGTCTGGTAGCTGTGCATCCTGTTGGACAACTTGACTTAGGCGTTTCCTTGATTCTATATAGCTTTCCTTCCCAGAAAAGATGCTTGTGGTTGTGGCTGTGACCCCTAAAGTTGTCACAGCTGTTGGCTTGCTAGCTGAGTCTTAAAGTTCTCCACTAGGCTAGGGGCCGAGTCCCTTCTCCGACCTGGATTCTCCCAGCTGACGTCCGTCAGCCTGGAACGAGCCCCACGGGTAGCCTTCTGCTCAGCCGTGTCTCTGAGAAATCCTTTTTCCCTACAGGGAACCATCTTTCTGTCTTTCTGTCAGGACTTGGAGCCTGCTGCATGGTTCTATCTCTTTCCCCTCTCCCCTACGGGAGAGCTGCCTGTGCACGTCTGTCTTCCTTCCCCTAAGGGAAGACTCTCTCTCTTGCTTCCCTCTAGCTCCTGCTCTGACCCACAAGCACCACCCACCATCTAACACCCTTTGCTAGCTGCCGACATGCTAGTGGAACTCAACTAGTGTGTGTGATGGATGCAGTGTTGTCCGAGCCAGGTTTAGTTCCCATCTTACCTGAAAGGTGGGATACCACATCTCTGGGCAAGATGCAGTACCTCTGTGGCGTCTGGACCCTCAGGGGAGCCACATATGACTGTCTGAATTAAAGGGATAATCAAAGTTTGAAAATTGCTATTTTTTTACATTGTCAAATTTCTGATATTTTTTATAAACACAAAACATATCAACCTAAATTTACCATTATCTACCGGAATCTGAGTTTTCCGACAAAGTCTATGGGGAGTTCCTGTGTCACAGAACGAAGTACGTAACGCAGGAACTTCCCGAAACTGTCACTGTCAGTGTCGGTCGGGTTTGTCACGTGTCAGGACTCAGCAGAGTCTGCACTTACCTGACAGAAGATCCCCTTCCCCGGTGGTCACGTCCTCCTGGATGGCCGCCATTACCCTGTCCCTGGCGGTCACGTGCAGAATCTCGCGATAACTGCAGTGACTGCCGGGTACTGGGTAATCTCGGCCAGCTGTATTCTCACGACAGCTGGGCGTAAACCAGTCCGGATGACGTCACCGCCGGGGACGCAGCTCAGGTAAGCAGCTCTGCTCTATGTGGATGTCAGGCTCAGCCTGTCATCCAGATGTAGCAGAGCTGGACTCGTCGTGGGACACTCGGTATTTTGGACTGCGTCGGACAGTGAGTATTTGTGTTGGTTTATTATTTTTGTTTTTTTACAGGAGATCGATGGCGTCGCAGGAATGAGAGTGAAATAAAATTAATGAAAACTGTGTGGTGTTTTATTTCATTAAAATACTTTTTTCTTGCTGTGTTTTTTTTTTTAAATTTACAAACTATGATTTATAATGGATCGGTGTCTTATTGACGCCTCTCCATTATTAACCGGGCTTATTGTCACCAATCAATCAAAGGTGACATTAACCCCTTATTACCCCGCTTGCCACCGCTACGGGGCAAGTGGGAAGAGTCGGGTAAAGTGCCACAATTGGCGCATCTTCGGATGCGCCATTTGTGGGGCTGCTGCAGCCTGGTATTTTTAGGCTGTTGAGGCCAAATCCATGGGCCTTTACAGTCTTTTAATACCAGGCCGCAGCAGTCTGCATTTTACTTGGCTGGTTAACAAAAATAGGGGGATCCCCACGCCATTTTTTTTTCGAGGGGATCCCTATTTTTGTTAACCAGCCAAGCTAAGCAGACTGCTGTGGCCTGGTATTATCAGGCTTGCAAGGTCCATGGATTTCGGATCCTTACCAGCCTGAAAAACCAGGCCTCAGCAGTCTGCTTCATCTGGCTGGTTAACAAAAATAGGGGGACCCCATGCCATTTTTTTTCGAGGGGATCCCTATTTTTGTTAACCAGCCAAGATAAGCAGACTGCTGTGGCCTGGTATTATCAGGCTTGCAAGGTCCATGGATATTGGCTCCTTAACAGCCTGAAAAACCATGCCTCCGTAGTCTGCTTTATCAGGCTGGTTAACAAACATAGGGGGGACCCCACGCCATTTTTTTTTTAGAGGCAATCCCCTATTTTTGTTAATCAGTTCACTTCATGTCAGCCGGGATTCCCCCTGACGTCACTGATGCAGTGCGGTGTCCCTGGCTGACCTGAAGTGAAAGTGGGAAGCAATCAATTATGCTAACCACTTCCTCTCCTGTCAGCCAGGAGAGGAGATGATTCAGTCTGGAGTTTAATGTGAGACTGTCAGCATTAGCTGTGGTCTCTGCAGTAAACATTAACCCTTTCAGAAGGATTACATCGGGGGACCTGACTGAACATCGGATAGGTGTCATGTGTGCATCGCCACGAAGATCGTCGCGGTTGCACATTCTGACTTCTCACAGCTGAGTTGCTGTTTCTTTGTGTTTGGCAGTTAGGGAGTTAATTCTGTCTGTGCTCAGTTCTGGGACTGGGTGCAGTTTCTCCCGGCTGCAATTAATTATTTGTTGATTGGTTTCCTTTAAATCTCTGGTTGTCTGTGTTGGGAGTTGCCAGTGAAATTCTTCATGCAGACCACAGATAGGATTGTATCTGTATAGACTTAAGTTAAAGAGCTCCTTAGTTGTTTTAAGCTCACCTTGCTTAGAGTTTAATATCCCAGATCATTTATGTTCCTTCTGTGTTTGAGTGTGTATGCAAGTCTGTGTTTTCTCCAGTCTGTCTTATATGTCTAATCTGTGTATTTAGCAGAGATCAGCCCATATCCCTTTGGTGGTAATCAGTATCCTTCTTAGGACTGATTACAGGGTTCAGGGACTGATAGGAGACAGGGTTAGGCTGGAGACTTGGACCTCTGAACCATTATCAGTACCTCCAAGGTGAGGGATTAGTTAGGACCCCAGTTTAGGGTCAGGGTAGACCCCCGGTCCTCCTCTTTCCTGTGACAGTGTATCAAGTCCTCAAGATTAACCCTGAGTTCAACGGATATCGTGTCAGGTAAATCTATTCTATATTTACATGCTGATGTTGCTAATCTATATGTTGTATAGAGTGTTGTTCTTTTAAGAATAGTTTACTGACATCGTACACATATCATAAGACCGCGTGACATTTTCACTGGCCCATAAAATTATTTCCAGTTGCCATGGATCCAGTAGCCCAGCTGGCTCTGCAGTTGCAGGGATTATCCATGGAGCTGACGGACATTAAGTCCAAAGTTTTGTCTCCCTCGGAGCAAACCAGATTTGAACCTAAAGTAGCTCTCCCGGACAGGTTCACTGGTGGGCGAGACAAATTTTTTACCTTCAGGGAAGCATGTAAATTGTATTTTCGGCTTCGGCCTCGATCATCAGGGAGTGAAGAGCAGAGAGTGGGAATTGTTATCTCGCTCCTACAAGGGGACCCTCAATCCTGGGCCTTCTCCCTTCCTCCGGGATCCCCGGCTCTGCAGTCAGTAGATCGATTTTTTACTGCCCTGGGTTTGGTATATGATGACCCAGATCGGGTCTCTCTTGCTGAGACAAAATTACGTAAGATACAGCAGGGAGATCGTCCGGCGGAGGAATTTGCTTCTGAGTTCCGTAGATGGGCCACAGATACTCAGTGGAATGACCCAGCTCTTAGGAGCCAGTTTTGTCATGGGCTTTCTGACAAATTAAAGGACGTTTTGGCTCAGTATGATTCTCCTCCATCACTGGAGGCTGCTATGGCCCTAGCTATCCGTACTGATAGACGGCTCCGGGAGAGGTGCGAGGTAACTCCGCCCCCTGTTGTTACTCCACTTACTACTAAAGTCCCTTATGTTGAGGTTCCCTTGTCTGTTCGGAGGAGCCTATGCAGTTGGGAGGGACATCATTTCGTAGGAGGGGATTGGCGGTACGCCGCAGGACTAGAAGGTGTTTCTTCTGCGGGAAAGAGGGACATTTTGTTGGGGGATGTCCATCCCGTGCCTTGTTGAGCAAAAAGTCGCCGGAAAACTGTTAATCCCAGGTTGTGTGGTGGACGACAACCTGGGGTATGTATTTCGTCCGCTAGTTCTTCTCAGTTCCTTGTACCAGTGGAGGTGGTGGTTGGTACGAGAGTGGAGAGATTTTCTGTTCTTCTTGATAGTGGGTCCGGGGCTAATCTGGTTGACGCTCAGTTTGCTCAGGCTCAAGGTATGCATCTGAGTGTATTGGTCAAACCGATCCCTATATTCTCCATTGACGCCAGGCCTCTCGGCCAAGGTAGCTTTGTTCATGAGGTTCATAACATTGACCTTCGGGTAGGGGCAATACATAGGGAACTATTATCTTGTTATGTGTTGGAGGGTCTACCTACTCCTATTGTGTTGGGACTTCCTTGGTTGGTTAAACATAACCCTGTGATTAATTGGCAGTCCAGAGATATAAGCCAATGGGGGGAGTTTTGCAAAAGTAACTGCATGAACACAGTCATCAGTGCGGTCGTGCCTAGTACTTTGCCTCCTTTTTTGGAGGACTTTGGGGATGTGTTCTCTGAGGAGGGGTGTCAGGAGTTGCCTCCTCATCGCGTGTATGACTGCTCTATTAATTTACTTCCTGATGCTAAGTTACCTAAAGCTAGGTTATATAACCTTTCTGGTCCTGAGAGGCAGGCTATGAAAGATTATATTTCGGAAAGTCTGGCCAAAGGGCATATTAGACCTTCATCTTCCCCAGTGGCCGCGGGGTTCTTCTTTGTGAAGAAAAAAGATGGAGGCCTACGCCTTTGCTTGGATTTCCGCGAACTTAATCGGATTACTGTTCGAGATCCGTATCCACTCCCTCTGATTCCTGATCTCTTCAATCAAATTGTTGGCGCCAAATGGTTCTCTAAATTGGATCTCAGGGGGGCGTATAATCTGATTAGGATAAAAGAGGGGGATGAGTGGAAAACGGCGTTTAACACGCCGGAGGGACATTATGAGAACCTTGTCATGCCTTTTGGTCTGACTACTGCACCAGCAGTATTCCAACATTTTGTTAATGACATTTTTCGTCATCTGGTGGGGCTGTTTGTGGTCGTATATTTGGATGACATTTTAATTTACTCACCAGATCTTGTGTCTCACCAGGAGCATGTGAGACAGGTGTTGCAGATCTTGCGAGACAATAAACTATACGCCAAACTGGAAAAGTGTGTATTCGCCGTACAGGAACTTCAGTTTTTGGGGTTCTTGGTGTCAGCCTCCGGTTTCCGTATGGACCCTGAAAAGGTGAGAGCAGTGCTTGAATGGGATCAGCCAGAGGATCTTAAGGCTCTGCAGCGTTTTCTGGGGTTTGCTAACTACTACCGGAAATTTATTTGTAATTTCTCATCTGTTGTCAAACCTCTCACTGACATGACAAGAAAAGGGACGGATTTTTCTAAATGGTCGGACAAAGCTTGCCAAGCTTTTTCCTCTTTGAAAAAATGTTTTGCTTCGGCACCCGTTCTCATCCAACCAGATGCATCACAGCCGTTCGTTGTGGAGGTGGACGCGTCTGACGTAGGGGTGGGTGCAATATTGTCCCAGGGTCCGTCCCTGGTAAATGGCATCCGTGCGCTTTCTTTTCTAAAAATTGTCGTCCGCTGAAAGGAATTATGATATCGGCAATAGGGAACTTTTGGCCATTAAGTTGGCTTTTGAAGAATGGCGTCACTTTTTGGAGGGGGCAGTCCACCGGTCACCGTCATTACTGATCACAAGAACCTGCTGTATTTGGAATCTGCTAAGCGTCTGAATTCCAGACAAGCTCGATGGTCGCTGTTTTTTACCAGGTTTAATTTTGTTGTCACTTATCGCCCTGGATCTAAGAATGTTAAGGCGGATGCCTTGTCTCGCAGTTTCCCAGGGGCCGGGAGAATGGATGACCCGATTCCTATCCTTCAGGAGGGGGTGGTAGTGTCGGCTGTATGTTCTGAGCTTGAGGAGGAGGTGTTAGAGGCTCAGGGGGACGCCCCTGCAGGACCTCCAGGGAGACTGTTTGTCCCAAATCAGTTGAGACAAAAGGTTATTGAGGCACATCATAATTCTGCTTTAGCAGGACATCCAGGGAGTAAGGCTACTTTAGATCTCCTTTCTCGCCGGTTTTGGTGGCCTAACGTTAATAAAGATGTTTTAACTTTTGTCGCGTCCTGTGGGGTTTGTGCTCGCTCTAAGACCCCTCATACCCGTCCGTCTGGGACCCTCTTACCCTTGAAACTTCCGGAGCGTCCATGGACTCATTTGTCTATGGACTTCATCACGGACCTTCCTCAGTCGTCAGGGAAGACTGTCATACTGGTGGTTGTTGACAGGTTCAGTAAGATGGCACATTTCATTGCTCTTCCTGCCCTCCCTAATGCTAAAACTCTGGCGCAGGTGTTCATTGGGGAGATTGTGAGACTTCATGGGTTGCCTTCTGATGTGGTGTCAGATAGGGGGTCTCAGTTTGTGTCCAAGTTTTGGAGGGCATTTTGTTTACGTCGGGGGATGCAATTGTCATTTTCCTCGGCTTTTCATCCGCAGACCAATGGTCAGACAGAGCGTCTGAATCAAAGCCTAGAGACTTATCTTCGGTGTTTTGTCTCAGAGAACCAGGAGGACTGGTCTTCTTTCTTGCCTCTGGCAGAGTTTGCTCTTAACAACAGGCGGAGCGAGTCCACTGGTAAGTCCCGTTTTTTGGGGCATATGGTTTTCACCCCCAGTTTTGTACATTCAATGGGGGGGGCCCTTCTGGGGTTCCTGAGGAGGAGCGTTTCTCGTCGTCACTTGCTTCAGTGTGGAGAGGTGTATTGAATAATCTGAGTGCTATGGGGAACCGTTATAAACGTATGGCTGATAGGAGGAGAGTTTCTGGTCCAGATCTTAATGTGAACGATCTGGTATGGTTGTCTACCAGGAATATAAAACTTAAAGTTCCCTCCTGGAAGCTGGGCCCCAGATTCATCGGGCCGTACAGGATCAGTTCCATAATTAATCCTGTGGCATTTCGTCTGGACCTCCCTCCTACGTTTAAAATTCATAATGTGTTCCACAAGTCATTACTTAAGAGGTACGTGGCACCAGTCATACCATCACCTCTACCTCCTCCTCCAGTGGTGGTCAATGGTAACTTGGAGTTTCAAGTGTCAAAGATCATTGACTCACGTCTGAATCGCCGGTCCCTTCAGTACTTGGTGCATTGGAAGGGGTATGGTCCAGAGGAGAGGACGTGGGTTCCTGCGTCTGACATTAACGCAGATCGTTTGGTGCGGACCTTCCACAGAACTCACCCGGGCAAACCTGGCCCTGAGGGTCCGGAGGCCCCTCGTAGAAGGGGGGGTACTGTCATGTGTGCATCGCCACGAAGATCGTCGCGGTTGCACATTCTGACTTCTCACAGCTGAGTTGCTGTTTCTTTGTGTTTGGCAGTTAGGGAGTTAATTCTGTCTGTGCTCAGTTCTGGGACTGGGTGCAGTTTCTCCCGGCTGCAATTAATTATTTGTTGATTGGTTTCCTTTAAATCTCTGGTTGTCTGTGTTGGGAGTTGCCAGTGAAATTCTTCATGCAGACCACAGATAGGATTGTATCTGTATAGACTTAAGTTAAAGAGCTCCTTAGTTGTTTTAAGCTCACCTTGCTTAGAGTTTAATATCCCAGATCATTTATGTTCCTTCTGTGTTTGAGTGTGTATGCAAGTCTGTGTTTTCTCCAGTCTGTCTTATATGTCTAATCTGTGTATTTAGCAGAGATCAGCCCATATCCCTTTGGTGGTAATCAGTATCCTTCTTAGGACTGATTACAGGGTTCAGGGACTGATAGGAGACAGGGTTAGGCTGGAGACTTGGACCTCTGAACCATTATCAGTACCTCCAAGGTGAGGGATTAGTTAGGACCCCAGTTTAGGGTCAGGTTAGACCCCCGGTCCTCCTCTTTCCTGTGACAGTGTATCAAGTCCTCAAGATTAACCCTGAGTTCAACGGATATCGTGTCAGGTAAATCTATTCTATATTTACATGCTGATGTTGCTAATCTATATGTTGTATAGAGTGTTGTTCTTTTAAGAATAGTTTACTGACATCGTACACATATCATAAGACCGCGTGACAATAGGTGAGAATAATGTTGCTTTATTATTTTATTTTTTATTACAGGTGAACAAGGGCTTCGCAAGGAATGGCAGTAAAATAAAATATGGTCAAAAACTGTTTATTTCATAAAAATGATTTTTTATTAAAGTGTGTGTGTTTTATTTTTATTTCATACAATAGGATTAATAATTGATAGTTGTCTAATTGACAGCTCTCAATTATTAACCTGCCTTAAACTCACCTTTCAATAGCAAGGTGGCTTTAACCCCTTATTAACCCATTCGCCACTGCTACAGGGCAATGGGAATAGATGGGCAAAGTGCCAGAAAGGGCGAATCTAATTATAGATTTTCCTTTTCTGGGGTGTCTGGGGGCAGATGTTAGTAGCCAGGGGGGGGGGCAAAAATAATGGTCCCTCTCTGGGCTATTATTATCTGCCCCCACTCGCTGGCTTTGTCTGTCTGGTTGAGAAATAGGTTGGGAGCCCACTCATTTTTTTTCAACAATTTTACACCTCATATATATATATATATATATATACATGTCATTGAATTTGTGACACATATATATATATATATATATATTTATAGTTCATACGCTTCTACATAGTATAATAGCCACTAATTCAATTGCCGGCTTTTGTGAAAATACAGAAGCAGAGATGAAATGACACATGGTTTACATACAGTTAACCATGTCATTTCATGTTGTTTGATATATTGTTTTCACTAACAATTACATGAGTGTATGTGTGCAAAATTTGACACATGTAGGGGTTAATTAAAGGTGTAAATTTGTAGCAAAAGAATCCGTTTTTTTACAATGAATTTACACCTTTAATTAACCCCTACATGTGTCAAATTTTGCACACATACACTCATGTAATTGTTAGTGAAAACCATATATCAAACTACATGAAAAGACATGGTTAACTCTATGTAAACCATGTGTCATTTCATGTCAGGTGCTTCTGTATTTTCACAAAAGCCGGCAATTGAATCAGAGGCTATTTTACTATGTAGAAGTGTATGAACTATAAATATATGTATATATATATGTCACAATGACATGTATATATATATATATATATATGTATTCTATGTGTGTATATCTAGTGTTTACAAGGAAAGAAAGAAGTTTTTTTAGTTCCGATATTTCTCTCCCATTGACTTGCATTGTGTTTCCGGTATCGGATCGGCGATACCCGATACTTTTTGAGTATCGGGCCGATCCAATCCGATCCGATATTTTAGGATATCGGGCAGTATCGCTCAACACTAGTCACGAAAAAACAATCTCAAAATCACTGGAATTGAAGCATTCCATAGTTATTACCACATAAAGGGACACTGGTCAGATTTTTAAAATTTGGCTTTGTCACTAAGGGGTTAATGTTCCCTGCATGCCTTCTGTCTCTTTAATTGTGCCCTTTGGAATTCTCGCTCAGTGTGTAATAAACTCCCCTTCATCCATGACTTCTTCCTTTCAAATTCTCTAAACCTTCTAGCTCTTACTGAAACCTGGATCCAGCAGTCAGACACCACCGCTGCTCCTGCTCTCTCATATGATGGACTACACTTTTCTCATACCTCAAGATTGGACAACAGCAGGTGGAGGCGTTAGTCTGCTCCTATCACCCAAATGTACCTTTCAGGTTATCCCTCTAGTACCCTCACTTGTCTTCCCTTCTTTTGAGGTCCATGCTGTCACACTCTACATCCCCTTCTCCATGCAAGTGGCAGTGTTGTATCGTCCTCCTGGCCCATCTCATCAGTTCCTGGATCCCTTTGCCACATGGCCAGGGCCGCCATCAGGGCATTATAGCCCTGACTGGCGTATGGGGCCCAATTAGCAGAAGGGCCCCGCATCGGGCCCCGTCACCTCTACCCATCGGGCCTCACTGCCCCGCATCCAAGTGGCAAGATTCTGCCGATCAAGTAACTGAACCTGCATCCAGGATGCAGGTTCAATTACTCTATTGCCTTGCTGGCCCGCACGACAATAGTTAATGCTGCCAGCCAATCGGAGACTGGCAGCTGATGTCAGCGTGCGCGTCGCCGGCGCCTGACGTCATTGAAGGCACAGGGGGCAGGATTGTAGACACAGGTCAGGATTGTAGACACTGGGGGCAGGATTGTAGATACAAGGGGCAGGATTGGAGGCACAGGGGGCACGATTGGAGGCAAACGGAGCACAATTGGAGGCACAGGGGGCAGGATTGGAGACACTGGGGGCAGGATTGGAGACACGGGCACGATTGAAAACACTGGGGACAGAATGAAAGACATGGAGGCAGGATTGGAGACACTGGGGGCCGGACTGGAGGCACTGGGGGCAGGATTGGAGGCACTGGGGGCAGGATTGGTGGTACGGGGCAGGATTGGAGGCACAGGGGGCAGGATTGGAGACACTGGGAGCATGATTGGAGGCACTGGGGCAGAATTTGAGACACTAGGGCAGAATGAAAGACATGGGGCAGGATTGGAGACACTGGGGCATGACTGGAGGCACTGGGGGCACGATTGGAGGCACTGGGGGGCAGAATTAGAGGCACTGGGGGCACGATTGAAGACACAGGGGTCAGGATTGTAGACACGGGTCAGGATTGGAGACACTGGGGGCAGGATTGGAGACACTGGGGACAGGATTGAAGACACTGGGGGCAGGATTGGAGGCACTGGGGCAGGATTGGAGACACGGGGCAGGATTGGAGGCACTGGGGACAGGATTGGAGGCACTGGGGGCACGATTGGAGACACTGGGGGCACGATTGGAGACACTGGGGGCACGAATGGAGACACTGGGGCACAATTGGAGACACTGGGGGCAGGACTGGAGACATGGGGCAGGGTTGGAGACATGGGGCAGGGTTGGAGACAGATGGGGCGGTGTTGGAGACAGATGGCGCGGGTTGGAGACAGATGAGGCAGGATTGGAGACAGATGGGGCTGGATTGGAGACAGATGGGGCAGGATGGGGAGATCATATGGGGCAGAATGGATACTCATGAGGGCAGGATGGGAGAACATATGGCTGAAGCCAGGAATGAGACACAGGGGGGCCAGGATGGGGGATATTATTACCATAGGGGCTAATTAAGGGATATTATTACTGCAGTAATGTATTTATTTTAATTTTTTTGAGAATACTGTTTTAAATGGGGGGAGGTCCTGTTACTGTGCAGACTGACACTATGTCGCCTTTTTTTCTTCATCTGGTGTAGTTTAGAAGTTGGAAAAAAATAAGTAATGTGTTCTGCAAGTGGAGCTCTAGATAACTGTAATTTCCTGCAGAGACAAGCCCTGGCTGGAAGAAGTGATGGCGGTCTGTGCTGGATGAAAGATGAAAAGCAAAGATAAAGGACTTCACATAGAGACGTCACTGGTGAGTCAGTGTTACCTGTACACTGACACTATATACTATACACAGAGCTCCTGTGTGTAATGTCACCAGTGATCACTGTATTACCTGTACACAGACACTGCATACTAAGTACAGATCTCCTGTGTATAATGGCACTTATGGTGATAGTATTGTTTTTTTTTTTATTACAGATCAGTATTGTAGTATTCAGTCACTATGTGGTGGTAATATGTGGTCTGGACATGGTGTGGCGGTATTTGTCCCTTGTATGTGATATTATTTGGTCACTGTGGTGGTAATATGTGGTCTGGACATGGTGTGGCGGTATTTGTTCCTTGTATGTGATATTATTCGGTCACTGTGGTGGTAATATGTGGTCTGGACATGGTGTGGCGGTATTTGTCCCTTGTATGTGATATTATTCGGTCACTGTGGTGGTAATATGTGGTCTGGTCATGGTGTGGCGGTATTTGTTCCTTGTATGTGGTATTATTGGTCATTTTAAAAATTTAAAAATAAATAAAAATATACCTAAATTGTATTGGATATTTAACAAATATTTAATAGGTTGCAGTAGAGTAGGGCCCGGCCAAAAGTGTCTACCGTGTTATGGTGGCGGCTTAAAAAAATATTTTGGCCAAAACAAGAGCAGCTGGTTATATGTGTGATCTGGTGATGGGAACTGTTAATGTGTGATTGGTGAGAAGTGGAGTTTTTCCAAGAGAGAGCGGTGGGACTGTGGACAGTTCGAGGGTGGAGCCTGGGCGGAGTCTCAAGGGGGCCCCAAAAATTTTGCCAGTATGGGGCCCCAAAATTCCTAGTGGCAGCACTGATTTCAATGTTCCGTTCGGATTACGATCACCGAATTTGCAATATTCGCTGATTAATTTGTCAAATATTCGCCGAACATAACCGAACGCCATTCATCTCAATGGAGGCAAAAACAAACACATGCACAACATCTTGTAACGGTCCCAAATGCTGCCAAAACACATCAAATGAGGAGCAGACACCAGGAAAGTGGCCTCAATTCACCCACAATACTAACTGTAGCATAGAACTGCAGCAATCAGCCAGGCATGAGGTGTCGAGTCTGGGACAGCATTTACAGCTTTCAATTGAATGTCACAGTAAGACGAGGTGGGTGAGGGATCGGTGTAGGGCCCCTTTGCTGGGAGCTCTGATACCACATGCAACACTTCTACCTGCTTTCATGTTGAGCCACACTCAGGTGACACAAATATCACTTTTGTAGACTACCATTGTCAGAAAAATTGAAGGCTGGTAACATGGGTAGTTGAGTTCAAGGAAGTGGAGGCCTGACGGTCTTGGAGGCCTAGTGCTACAGTCAACATGCATGAAGGAGACCCAACCAGGAGTCTACATGTCAGGAAAATATGAGTTATTTCCTAATGTCTTAGATACCCATACAGAGCTCCTGCTGCCCCACCCCATTTGGTTTGTGCAGTGTAATACTGAGTTTCACAAGCATTCCCCCTCGCAGCTCAATCCCCCCTCTCTCTCCCTCTACACTGTATAATCCTATCCATAAAGCTGAGATGCTCATTTGGAAAGTTGTGAGACGCCAGTAGGGCCAGCTACACAATGCTGTGCTGAAGGACTCTCTGCCCTGGGAAGGTCCTCCCCTTTATCAACACATCATATCTGTGACAGAGATAGAGTAAGTTCTAATAATAATAATAATCTTTATTTATATAGCGCCAACATATTCCGCAGCGCTTTATTGTTTAACAGTTTCAAACCAAGTCATAAGTAACAATGTTAACGATACAATAATTAAAGCAAAATCAGCCGCCCCTGCTCGTGAGAGCTTACAATCTACAATGAGGTGGGGGAGATACAAAGTACAGGTGTGTATATACAATGGTGCATTTACAATGATGGTCCAGCCATCTTGAGGGAGTGAGGGATGGATGGAGATAGTGAATGGGCTACACACACACACACTAAAGGGTATGCCACACTAAACAATATCGCTAACGAGATCGCTAAAAAACGTCACTATTTAGCGATCCCGTTAGCGATATTGTTCAGTGCGGCAGCTTCCAGCGACGAGCTTCCTGCTGTGATCTCGCTCGTCGCTGGAATCGTTCCGGACCCTATTTCATCGCTGGCGCTCCGCTGGGTAAGTATCTTATCGCTGTGTGGCACCTTTTCTTAGCGATTTAGCGGTACTTTTGTACCGCTAAAGTCGTTAAGAAGATCGCTAACGGCGATAGCGTCGTTAACTATATCGCTAAATGTGGCCGCATTTAGCGATATAGAAACGATCCCGCTAGCGATCTCATTAGTATGCAACGCTAACGAGATCGCTAGCGGGATCGAGTAGTGTGGCAGTACCTTTACACATAGAATGACTTTGATTAGTGAATGTGATAGGCCGCTCTGAACAGATGTGTTTTGAGGGAGGCGCCTGAAACCATGCAAATTGTGGATAGTTCTAATTTCTTGGGGTAGAGCATTCCAGAGGATTGGCGCAGCGCGGGAGAAGTCTTGGAGTCGGGAGTGGGAGGTACGGATTAGTGCAGAGGTTAGTCGAAAGTCGTTTGCAGAGCGCAGCAGTCGGTTAGGCCGATAGATAGAAATGAGGGCGGAGATGTAGGGGGTGCTGCACTGTGGAGAGCTTTGTGGGTGAGAACCAGTACTTTGAATTGGATCCTATAATGAATGGGCAGCAGGTGTAAGGACTGGCGAAGAGCGGACGCGTCCGAGTACCGATTAGCCAGATGGATGACCCTGGCTGCTGCATTAAGGATGGACTGGAGAGGTGATAGTCGAGTAATGGGGAGGCCAAGTAATAGAGCGTTGCAGTAGTCCGGCGGGAATGGATCAATGCTACAGTGAGGGTTTTTGTTGCTTCCATGGTGAGAAAAGGGCAGATTCTAGAGATGTTCTTTAGGTGTAGGCGGCAAGAGATTGTATATGGGAGGTGAAGGAGAGATTGGTGTCAAACATAACACCCAGACAGCAAGCCTGCTGCCGGGGTGTTATTATGGTGCCGCCCACGGAGAGGGAAATGTCAGATTTAGGGAGGTTAGTAGATGGCGGGAGCAGAAGTTCAGTTTTGGAGAGGTTGAGTTTCAGATAGAGAGCGGACATGATGTTGGAGACTGCGGACAGACAGTCACTGGCGTTCTGTAGTACAGCGGGGGTAAGGTCGGGGGATGACGTGTATAGTTGTGTGTCATCAGCATAAAAATGGTACTGAAAGCCAAATCTGCTGATGGTCTGTCCAATTGGGGCCATGTAGAGAGAAGAGAAGGGGGCCAAGGACTGAGCCCTGGGGTACACCGACAGTGAGAGGAAGAGGAGATGACTTGGAGCCAGAGAACAAAACACTGAAGGAGCGGTCAGGAAGATAGGAGGAGAACCAGGAGAGAACAGTGTCCTTAATACCTAGTGACTGGAGCCTAGACAGTAGGAGACGGTGGTCAACCGTGTCGAAAGCTGCAGAAAGGTCGAGAAGAATGAGCAGAGTGATCACCGTTACGTTTTGCTGTCAGAAGGTCACTTTGATGAGTGCAGTTTCAGTCGAATGTAGGGGGCGGCAGCCGGACTGTGAAGGGTCTAGGTGGGAGTGAGTGGAGAGGTAACGGGTAAGGCGGGAGTAGACTAGGCGCTCCAAAAGTTTAGAGATGAAGGGGAGATTGGAGACCGGTCTGTAGTTGTTTGTGCAGGATGGGTCGAGAGGGGGTTTCTTTAGTAATGGAGTAATGATGGAGTGTTTGAAGGAGGATGGGAAAATGCCAGAGGAGAGTGAGAGATTAAAGATTGTAGTTAGGTGAGTTGTGACATCTGGAGAGAGAGACTGGAGGAGATGTGAGGGAATGGGGTCGGTAGTGCATGTAGTCAGAAGAGAGGAGTCTGAAGACTTCTTCTTCTGTGATGGGATCAAATGTGGAAAGTGAGCCAGGGGAAATGCAGGCAGGGATGGGAGTCACAGCACTTGGTGGTTGAGAGCAGATTTCCTGACGGATAGTATCTATTTTTTCTATAAAGTGGGAGGCCAGGTCGTCAGCACAAATGTCTGTGATAGGGGCTTGTGCTTTTGGCCTGAGGAGGGAGTGAAAAGTGTCAAAAAGTTTCTTGGGGTTGTTGGCTAGTGAGGAGATCAGGGTGGTGAAGTAGGTCTGTTTGGCGAGATGAAGGGCAGCATTATAAGTTCTTAACATGAATTTAAAGTGGATGACGTCTTCTGGTGTGCGGGTTTTTCTCCAAAGGCGTTCAGCACTCCTAGAGCATCGCTGGAGAAGATGGGTTTGCAATGTGAGCCAGGGCTGTTTTACTGTGTGTTTGGAAGTTCTGAGGGTGAGCGGTGCCACTTGGTCAAGGGTGCTTCTAAGAGTGTCATTGTAGTGATGAACAGCCAGATCAAGACAGGAAAAAAAGGAGATTGGGGACAGGGATGAGTGTAGGGAGTCTGAAAGTGTCTGAGGGTTAATGGCTTGTAGATTTCTGAATCTGTGGTAGGTAGGAGTGCGCTGGGGTGGTCGAGGATTTGTGAGGGTGAAGGAGAGAATGTTGTGGTAAGAAAGTTCTTATTTTAATCCTCTTTTATTTGTAACTATCTGTACATACTGTATTTTGTCTTTTTGTAATATCTTTTGTATTTTTGTAAACACTAACGATATTTTCTGGAGTAAACTTATAAAATTACTAGCTTCGTTCATTTTGCTCTATGATCGAACCGACACATACTCTACGCCAAATCACACTACCTGTGGGTTGGTTCCTGACCCGATATAGGCTTTAGTATCAAACGAGGAACTGGTGGCAGCATAGCATCGTGGTGGTATTGGGAGAACCCTGGCAGTGACGGATCGGAGGTTACGATACGATACGATACGATACACTTTATTGATCCCGGGGGAAATTACAGTATTACAGCAGCAATACAAACAGCAGTACATAAAATATTAGGACACAAATCTTGCACAGGTGTACCAACATTACATAATAAATAAAAGTGTGTAGTTCAGGTATATATAAGATAGTGTTAATTGACATTAGTACACCAACCATCAGTCATTATTTTTCTGCCACCCTTAGGAAATTATTATACATCCCCATAGCAGTAGGTACAAATGATTTCCTGAATTTCTCCTTCTTGCACCTTAGTAGGATTAGACGGCTGCTGAATGTGCTCTTCTGATTCAAGAACACTCGTATAGTGGGTGTGTGTTATTGTTCATTATTGCCCTACACTTCTTCTGAATTCTATCCTCCAATACCTCCTCAAAAGAGTCAAGATGGAGGCCAACAGCTGCGCTTGCCTTCTTGATAAGTTTGTTGAGTTTATTAGCGTCAGCTACTCGCACACTACTGCCCCAGCAAATGATAGCAAAAAAGATGGCGCTTGCTACAACGGACTGGTAGAACATCTCCAGCATTTTACTGCACACATTGAACGACCTGAGCTTCCGCAGAAAGTACAGTCTGCTCATTCCCTTCTTGTAAACCTTTTCTGTATGACACCTCCAATCGAGTTTACTGTCAAGGTGAACCCCCAAATATTTGTAGCTCTCAACAATCTCAACCTCCTGGCCAGCAATGGTGATTGGTATGTAATCCTCCTTTTTCCTTCTATAACTCACCACCATCTCCTTGGTTTTCTTTACATTTAGTTCTAGACAGTTAGTCTGACACCAATCCACAAAGTCAGAAACCACCCTTCTATATTCCTCCTCACCCCGGCCCCCCACAATGCCCCCTACAATCACGGAGTCATCTGAGAATTTTTGGAGGTGACAAAAATCAGATTTATACTGAAAGTCAGCTGTATACAATGAGAAGAGGAAGGGTGACAGCACTGTACCCTGAGGGGCTCCCACACTGCTCCGTACACTGCCAGATACCACCTCCCCCATCCTTACAAACTGCAGCCTGTCTGTCAGGTAGTCACTTATCCAGTTCACCATCCCCTCATCTACCGCCATAGCAGTCAACTTATTACGTAGTAAGAGCGGCTGTACGGTATTGAAAGCACTAGAGAAGTCAAAGAACATAGCGCGCACTGCAGTTCCATCATTGTCCAAGAATGAATGCATTGTATGTAGCAGAGACGCTACAGCATCATCCACCCCCAATCTCTGCTGGTACGCAAACTGCAGGGGGTCAGTGTAGACCCTCACCCTCGGGCACAAGTAGGCGAGTATTATTCTCTCCAAGGACTTCATAGCATGCGATGTTAAGGCCACTGGACGATAGTCTTGTAGGGAAGTTGGAAAAGTGGTCTTAGGAACCGGCACCAGGCAGGTGGTCTTCCACAGTTCTGGTACCCCCTGTGATTGAAGGCTCCAGTTAAACAGGTGCTGGAAGACAGTACACAGTTGGTTGGCACATGCTCTGAGGACATGTGGGCTGAGGCCATCAGGCCCAGCTGCTTTGCCAATAACAAGTCTGCTAAACTGTCTTCTCACGTCGCTTTGGGAGACAGTTAAGGCAGGCAGCTTATCCCCCAATGTCAATGCTGCAGATCTTTTCCCAGATCCATCCCCATTTCTGATGACGCTGTGCTTGTGCTGGTGAATCTGTTGAAAAACTCATTCATTTCATTAGCCCAGGGAAGATCCACTTCCCCATGCTCCGACTTTGCCTTAAACCCAGTTAGCTGTTTCATGCCCGACCACACCTCCATGGAATTGTTGTTGTGTGACAGTTTATTTTCTAATTTAATTCGGAACGCCTCACGGGCATTCTTAATTTTCCCCTTTAAGTCCCTTTGTATCAATTTCAGTTTCTTAGTATCCTTCATTTTAAATGCCAGTTTTTTCTTGTTTAGTAAGTGTTTCAATTCTTTTGTAATCCAAGGCTTGTTATTTGCATAACATCAAATCTTTTTAGCTGGTACAACAGTGTCAGTACAAAAATTTATATAATCCGTTACTCGCCCGACAATATCATTTACATTATCATGCTGTTTATGTGTGTATTTCCTGTCCGAGACTGGTGATACATATACCACCCTCACTGCAGATGGCCCGATAGCCAGTATGCGACAAGGCAGCCTTACCAGCAGCTACTTACTCTAGGTGCAGTTCCCTGACTGAACTGCGGGTAAGAGGGGTGCCAGAGAGTTGCAACTTCCCAACCAGAACTAAAAGTGGAAAAAGTTTGGGTTATACCCCTAACTTTTCCTGACACTACACATTTACAAACATTAGTAACAGTAACCAACAAAGTGGCATCAATTGAGTAGAACTAGTATAGCAGGGACCGACACCTCTTCCACTACAGCCAGCCAAGCAGATGGCGACTGTAGCAGGCAAGGTGGTGGAATCACTGTTCCATATCCCTCTGAAAGCCTGCAAGGGGTTTTAACTAGGTGGCCTACCAAATCCCTACTCGGACAAGTGGCAGCAGGTGAAAACTGTGACCCAAGGAGGTACAAAGAGGTGGTACCAGGTGCTACTCCATGGCTAACCTACAGAATGTGGCAGCTAACCCCCTACGGCGGGTAAGCTGCTAAGGCACAAAGGAGGGATGAAAAATGCAGGCAGGCACTGTAGGAACTCTGGAACCACGGGTGCAGATGGGACCGGCTGAGGAACAGAAAAGCACTGGCAGGTGCGGGCTGGTCAGGATGTTAGACAGATGGGCACTGGCAGGTGCGATCTGGACCGGATGATACACAGAAGAGTGTAGACAGGTATGAGCAGACGGGCACAGACAGGTAAGAGCAGATGGGTACAGGGTAGAGGAACCTGACAACTAGCAAGCATGCAAGGCAAACTAACAACGTAGCTCAGGCACCTCCATATTGGAGGATAAGCCTTAAATAGGTGTTGCCCAGCTAAAGGTTGGGAATTTCTTAGGTTTATGTGGGCGGTCCCTTTAAGAGGGAAGGAGAGCACGCGTGCACCCTCTAAGCATAGTTCCTGGTCCTACAACTGAACCTTGGTGGACACTGACACATAGGGAGCGAGATGAGGAGGTGGTGAGTGGGAGACAATGAATGTCCTTTCTGTTAGCTATGAGGAGATCCAACAAAGGGCCAGTGATATGCTCAGAAGAAAGTGGGAAAATGAGAAGAGGAGATTTATCTCGCTTGAGCTACATGTGGTCACATTGACTGAATATTATAGAGCACGCAGGATCCCACGGGGCCTGCGCCCACATCTTAGACCCACCCTGTTGCCTGACAATGTACAGTTCTGCTCTAAATTTGAATCTATATCTAACAAATATGCATTTGATATCATGCTGCTCAACATTGAGTTTTTGCAGAGAGAAATGGATCAAGTAAAGAAGAATATCCATGATGTGGAAGAACAACTGGTATTGCAGCTAACAGCACAGGAATGGGGCGCAATGTAGACCAAGGTAGAAGAAAATCTTGTCAAATTTCGTAATGACATTGAATTAACTAAACGCTCTAAATGGTTCCGTGATGCGGACGATTATAAAACAGGTCGCGTTTTCTCTTGGCAAATGGGGAATATTCCCCGTCAAAATACGGGTGGAAAACGTACTGGGTCTACTAGAAGGCGAAGAAGACCACAGAACAAGAAAATGTCTAACTTTGGCTTCACTACTGCAGATTCTGAATCTACGGATGACTCTAGTCTTGGGAACACTAATAAAACACCTTTTTTAGGCAAAACCGACGGACCGGTTCCAAGAGAAGGGGCCGGAGAGGAGGCCGGAAGCACAGGAGACAGGACTGCTGGACGGGAACAACGACCGATACGCAATGCCACGTTGAAAATGAGGAACAAGGAGGACAATCGGAGAGAACACTGAGGGACTTGGTGGTAAATATTTCCTCCATGGAGCTTACAGATGTTGAATTAGACATTTTATCAAAGGGTTTGTCTTTTTGCCCTTCTAACCAACCAGATTGGTTCAATATTGAATGTGACTTACAATCTTTTTTCAGGAGACTTAGATTGTCATCATTTTTCTCAGGGAAAATTGTATCGAATTCAGCTAATGTTGATGAGGCTACACATGGTTTTTCTCTACATAGTCTAGGATTATACAATAAGAGTAATTTCCAACCACCTAGTCATGATCACTTTGTAGAGTCATATATTGAATTGGTAAAGAGGGATGTTGAGAAATTGAGATGGGGCTATAAACATAAAGCTATGTCTAATCTGTCAAGCTATGAGAGGGTTGCACTGGAGGGCCTTGTCAACAACGCTTCCATCACTATAAAGCCGGCCGACAAAGGCGGGGCTGTTGTAGTGATGGACAGCGTTAAATACAAAGCAGAAATTATGCGCCAACTTAATGACACAGTGGTCTATGAATGCTTAACACAAGATCCATCCCCTGGTTTCTTGAGGGAATTGCAAATGTTGGTTAATGATTCTCTGACTTTGGGCATCATTGACCAAAAATTATCTGATTACCTGATTGTGGATAAACCGGTGATTCCGGTACTATATGTTCTCCCGAAAGTACATAAGGATCTATGGAATCCGCCCGGACGCCCCATAGTTTCTAGTCGGGGCTCCCTTTTTAACAAAGTGTCAATTTTTTAGATAGAGTACTGCGAAGTTTTGCTACTTCAGCAAAATCATATGTGAGGGACACCACCGATTTTTTGGACAAAATTAATAACCTTAGAGTAACGGAATCTACCATTCTGATTTCATTTGACGTGGTATCATTATACACGTCTATTGAGCACGATAAAGGGCTTCGCGCTGTCTCTGTTGCGCTATCGGGCTCGGACATGGCACCAGAATGTGCACAGCTCGTTCTCACGCTGCTGGAGCTCGTTCTGAGGAGGAATTTTTTTTTCTCTTTGGCAGCGAGTTTTTCCTGCAGCGCCGTGGTACCGCCATGGGGTACAACGTGGCCCCCACTTATGCCAACATCTACATGGCGGTACTTGAGGAGGAGTTTGTGTACAAGTCCCACCTCTGGTGCCATGTCCAAGCCTGGTGGCGTTACATTGATGACGTCTTTGTGGTTTGGGATGGTGACCTTGAGTCGCTGTCCAAGTTTCATACAGAGTTGAACCAAATTTATCCTGAGCTTGATTTCACCATGTCACACTCTTTGACACAGGTGCAATTCCTTGACACGCTGGTGTATAAGGACTGTGACCTTTTGAAAACTGATTTATTCATCAAAAGTACAGACAAAAACAGCCTCTTACTTTATAGCAGTAACCATCCTAAAAGGATGGTTAGCTCCTTACCCTGGAGTCAACTCCTGCGCGTGAGGAGGATAGTATCTGATGAAGGCTTGGTTGATCAACGCCTTGAGGGCATGTGTAACAAGTTCTTAGCAAGGGGATATCCAAAAAATGTGGTGACGAGATATAAATCTAGAGCTCTAAATACAACACGAGAGGCTGCCTGCCATACACCTCGTATTACACAAAGTGAGAAACGCATACCGTTTGTATCCACCTTTAACCCCGCTTGTAATGGTATTGGCTCTATTCTCAGGAAACATTGGGCCTTATTACAACGTGGACATCCAACTATCACTGAGTTTGGTTCTCCACCTTTGATGTCTTTTCGTAGGGGGCGTAATTTACAGGACCAATTGGTCAAATCTGACTTTGGTCCCTCCGGATTATCAATTCAACGAACTTTGACTTCTCCCCGGTATGGTAATTTTCCCTGTTTGGGGTGCGCGTGCTGTAACAACATGCTGAAGGGTGAATTTTTATACCACCCGCAGACTGGCAAAAAATTTTTTTTGAAAGAGAGGTACACTTGTACATCTAGTTTTGTTGTGTATATGATTGTTTGCCCATGTGGCCTTGTCTATGTGGGGGAGACAACGATGGAAGTGCGGGCTCGCATTAGCAAACACAAGAGCACCATCAGGACAAAACTCACTGATTTACCAGTCCCTAAACATTTTATTGACACTCGACATTCTGTAAATCAACTCAGATTCAGAGTAATAGACAGTGTGCCGTTACTTAGAAGAGGGGGAGATAGAGCAAGAATACTCCGGAAAAAAGAACTGAGGTGGATACATAGATTAGGTACTCTTCAACCGGCTGGGCTCAACATTGAATTCAATCTAAATAATATATGATGCTGTTTGCCTGGCTTATTATTGAATTTTCCTTTATTGCCATGAAATGATGCTTTTACATAATCATATATCACGATTTTTCTATCTTTTTCCTTTTTATCCCCAGGATACTATGGTAGACAAAGGGTCTGGCATTCCATTAACAGTTTTTATTATTAATAATTTTTTTTCCCCCCTTTTTTTCTTTTCCCTGGTGTTTCACAACTTTCATTATATAGTTTACATAGTTTCTTTAGATATTGTTTATCGCTGTATGTCGATATTCTTCAATATAAGATGTACATATGGGTTTACAAGAACGTTAGCCATTTTATGTGCTGCATTACATATTGTGGAGGTTTTGGACGCAGGAGTGTTGGTACTATGTGTCAGGATAATATACGTGGAGTGCGCATGCGCCCTGTTCCGTTGATCCCAGAGTCATGGCAACGGTTTCACTATGCTGAGACGCGGAGGCGTCATCAAGCACATGGGAGGGTTCTGCATGACGGTGTTCTGCACGCATGCGCTGTAACTAGGCTTGACGCACTTCCTTCCTACTGTCTCCTAGGTGCCACACTCTGATGACGCGTTCAGCGTCTTACTTTCATGGAAACGGACCCCATGATTGGCGGTATGGATCTCGTCCCCATGTACTACGTCTGCGGGTAGGTTGCCTATGTGTTTGGCGCCTTGCTAGAATACTTACCGGATTGGTCATTCCATATGGCATACGCTATGCTTGATTTGATTGGCTCGGGACTCCATGACGACGTGATAAACACTAGGTTTTGTATGTGATTTTCTGTGTTTCATGTGTACATATTCTCTTTTCATGCTGGTTTTCTACTTGCCGTTTACGGCTATAGCACTCATGTTAATCTGATCACTGTTTTGTACTGCTTTTATATGTATGTATTGCATTGTTTTGTTTATATGATATTTTCTAGGCGTATACTATGATGTGATTGGTGCAACTGTTTTGCTCCATACCATTTAAGACCGCCTGTTTTACTTGTTTATTCACACTTGACAAAGACCTTGCTAGGTCGAAACGTAGTTTTTTGATGGCTTGAATAAAGTTTTTCTATTTACCTCACCTGGATGGAGCGCTGTTCCTCTTTTTCCTTCATATGCATTTTCCGAGTTGGTTCCTTGGATCTTGGTACGTGCGCCCCTTAATCTGAGAGTGCTGTCGACTACTCCCTTTTTCTCTACTGCCAACAAAGGGCCAAGTCTGTAATGTCAACAGATCAGAACGTCTGCAGTAAGAGGGAATGGTCCACCGTGTCAAAGACAGATGCCAGGTCCAGGAGGAGGACAAACCTGCGTCGCTTTCATTTGGCGGTTAGTAGGTCGTTGTTGACTTTAGTCAGGGCAGTTTCAGTGGAATGGTGCGGTCTGAAGTCAGATTGTAAGCAGTCAAAGAGGGAGCAACAGGAGAGGTGGGAGGACAGTTCCAAATGGACGTGTTATTCCAGTAGTTTTGAGGCATAAGGGAGAAATGATATGGGGCGATAGGTAGACACAGAGAATAGGTCAAGGGTAGGCTTTTTGAGGATGGGTGTGATCGAGATGTTTCAATCAGGGTGGAAGACACCAATTGTTAGTGACAGGTTGAAGAGGTGGGTTAGGCTTGTGATGAAGACTGTGGTGGGACGTTATTGTGTCAAGTTCACAGGTGGTGACTGGTGGATGCAGGAAAGAATTTGAAGTCCTGAGTAGCTGTTTAGGGTTGTGAGACAGGGAGGATATGAAGGATGAGAAGTTGATTTGTTTTGCTGCAGTCAGAATTTTCGCAGCATTTTTACAACTTCTGTTACTGGACGGGCAACTCCTCTCCCTTTCTTTGGCAGCCATACAGCGGTACGCTTTGTAGATGAGGGCCAGAAAGAACATGTGCTCCAGTAGATGGCAAGTGCTGCATCAAGTGTCCTCTGCTCCTCTTCCTCCATCTTAACATCACACACAGTACAGTCCTCAGTGATGGCACCCCAATTACCCTTCCCCCCCACATTACAACTCTCCAAGCACCCAACTGAATGTTGGGAACCACAGATGTCTGCAGATCTCGTCACACATTGTATGCCATGGGCATAGGAAGTGTACTCTAAAGATTCAGAGTCGAGAGGAGGAAATCATCTGCACCGATGGACAAATTTTTTCTCACTTTGATCCATGGCCGGACGAAGTTTGGTCCGAGCATAAACCAAACTCTTGTCAACCCCGTTGGGTGAAGGTGATCCATTTGTGACAAGACTCGGATATTTGAGGCGCCTGTGGACTGTACTGTGCTGTCAAATGTAGA
>JARQOD010002222.1:0-81296 GCA_033576555.1 Oophaga sylvatica
GGATGAACCCCCAACCACCTTTAAATTTAAGTTCCGTACTGCACCCTTAACGCCGCGGCTCCCTCAGGGTTCCTTTATCTTTTTCATCCGGTCCTTATCTGCCCGGTCCATCTCCAGGTTACGTTTGCCGAAGCTTTTGGGATTCTCGCTGCTCCCTTTGTCGCTCTGCTTCCCGCTCCCAACGTCTCCACTCTTCCTCCTGACGCCGGTGTAATTCTCCTCCACCAGCAGCTCCATGTCTCCAAAATCAAACTGCAGCTTAGGATGTCTGGTTTGCGGCAGCTCTCCTGGCGCCCCCCAGTCCTGGCGGCGCCCCAACTGCGGAGGAAGCAGCCGGCTCTGGAACAGATGACAGTCGGGCTCCGGTACAGGCAGGTAGTGCTCTGGTGCCTGCGCGGCCTCCTCCATGAGGACGGGTGTCGCTTCTTCTGTCTCAGCGACGGGGGCAGACAGCGGGATCTGTGTGCTGCCGGTGCAGAGTTTTTTGCAGGAACGGGTGCCTCCACTGCGACAACGTCAACCGGATCACATTGCAAGGGCTGGGATGCCCGCACGGACTCCTCTACTAGAACGGGTGCCTCACCTTCCGGTACAGACACTTCAGGTAAGAGGGATTGGCGCCGCTCCAAGTTTAGTTTTAGGGCACGCCAGCTGGCTTCCATCCTGGCGACCTCCTCCCGGTGCCGGGCCAGGCCTCTTAGGGTATCCTCCGCTTCTTGCAGCGTAGGAGGGTTTCCAGGCTGGGTGCCCAACGGTGGTTCTGTGGCGATCGGGTCGCTTCCGTGGGGGGAGAGCTCTGACTGCTCCATCCCTTCACACTTCTGCTCGTGTCCATTAGCCATCTCTGCCAAGTCACATGTGTCATTAGCATCTGGAGAGGGCCCCTCTTTTGTAGGAGGCGGGACCTTCGTGTTAGTTTCCGCACACTGAGGAGGATGAGGAGGCGGAACTGAAGAGCTGTGGGCACGATCTTACATTGCAGTACCATTTAGAGTGGTCGGCCATCGTTTTCGCGCCACTGAGTGAGTGTACACCCACGAAGAGCACGCCCTTCTTCTTCACCAGTGCCTCGTCGTGACGCAGATATGACGGAAAAATGGCAAATACATTCTCTGATGATTTTAGCAATTCTCAAGCACAAAACCAGTTCAATTCAGGCACACAGGACTCGCTTATAGCGAGCTACAGAATCCTGTTTGTGACGCCCAAGTTGAGTCGCACAGAGCCAGAGGTTTTGGGGTACTCGGCACCGAGCCCGTCGACTTCTATGGGGTATGTCACGACTTTACCCGGCAATTGAATCAGAGTCTATTTTACTATGTAGAAGTGTATAAACTATAAATATATGTATATATAATATATATAATATATATGTCACAATGACATGTATATATATATATATATATGTATATATATATATAATATATATATGTATTCTATGTGTGTATATTTTGTGTTTACAACGAAAGAAAGGTTTTTTTTGTTGCGATATTTTGTTCCCATAGACTACATGGGACTTCCGGAATCGGAATCGGATATCGACGATATTTAGTGATATCGGCGATACCATTCCGATACGATATTTTTAGATATCGAGCAGTATCGCTCAACACTAGTCACAATTTAAGTGGGTGCCTGCAAGTGGAGGTGAAACAAAGGCTACGGATAGCAAAGGTATATACTATGTCTGTATCAGACAGTGGCCACCTCTGATGGTAATGGCGATGTTATACTGTACGTCAATAAAGGCTGCGGCTGCAATCATGCATTTTTTGCTTGTACAGTGTTGAAGAGGTAAAAGCATGTCTGGTTGCGCAAGGCTTTATCCGGCAACACTACCTTCCTACTGTCACGGTAGGGTAGCGTGTGTGTCTATTATATGACTCGCTCTAAAATGTGACGTTACGCAGCGTTATTCTGCCCTAGGGACGCAAAAAATACGACAGCAGTAATCATTTACTGTATAAAACTCCACCTATGAGCAACAAAACAAGCACGTTCCCTCTTCAACAATCTACAAGACAAACAAGCATGATGGGTGACGCTGCCTTTATTGAGGTACAGTATTAGATCGACATTGTCCATGAGTAACTATGCACTGTGATACCTATATAACATTATTAATTTATATCTGTTGTGGTTGTTCACACCAGCACTTGCTGGTCTAAACTGCCTATTGTCAGTATGCATGATGCACTTTCTAGATGTAATTATTTATTATTGCGCATTATTACCAGGTTTAGATGACGGCTCTTCCCTATTTGAAGCATGTTCGACATGGGTTTTTCTGTGCATGTGTAGGGAACAGGAGACTTCTTGCCGGACACACAGCAGGGGAACAGCTGGCGTTACTGAACCCCACTAACACTATAGCTTGTGTATTGGTCTGTGGACACGACACTTCATTTTACGTTCCCGGTTCAACGGTGTGATGAGGCTTTGTAAGTTGTCCCGGTAGGAGTCTAGAGGGTGTACACCCAATAATCAGACGTGGTGAGAATGTGGCGATGCGGCGGTCGTTTCTCAGGCACTGCAGCATGAAATCAACCATGTGCTGCAGACTCCCAACTGGCCAAGAAACGCTGTCCCCTGCAAGAGGCGTCATCTCTGCCTGCTCTGCATCACCCCACCCTCACTCTACATACTGACTAGAGCGTTGTGTACCTCCCTTTGGAGCGATGTCTTCCTCCTCCATTGACTCCTCCTCATCCTTCTCACAAAGTGAGCCCTGCCCAGCCCTTTGTGAGGAACCACGTTGCGCTGACTGTCCAGAAGGTGATGGAATTTGTGACTCCTCATCCTCCACCTCTTCCAAAACCTCATCCCTTAGTGCTTGCAGTGTTTTTTGAAGCAGGCAGATAAGGGAGACAGTCAGGCTGACTAGTGTATCATCTGCACTCGCCATCCGCGTTGACTCATCAAACGCACGCAAAACGTGGCAGATGTCCTTCATAGAGGCCCACTCAGTAGTGGTGAAGTGTGAACGGCGCAAATTGCGAGTTGATTGCGCCTGATGTAGCTGATACTCCATTACTGCTGGCTGCTGCTCACACAACCGCTCCAACATATGTAACGTGGAATTCCACCTGGTGGGTGCGTCACATATGATGCGATGTTCAGGAAGGCGAAATCTGCGTTGCAGAGCTGCAATGCGCGATCTGGCCATGCTGGAACGTCGCAAGTGAGCGCACTCTAGGTGGACCTTGTGCAGCAGTGCATCAAGATCCAGATAGTCCCTCAAAAAACTCTGCACGACCAAGTTGAGCACATGTGCCAGACATGGTATGTGAGTGAGGTTGCCAAGGGCCAGAGCTGCCACCAGATTTCGGCCATTGTCACACACTACCAAGCCTGGCTGGAGATTCGCTGGCAAAAACCACACGTCGCTCTCCTGCTTGATGGCATTCCAGAGCTCCTGCGCTGTGTGGCTTCGATTCCCCATGGAAATTAATTTCAGGACGGCCTGTTGACGTTTGGCCACGGCTGTGCTCATATCGCTCGCAACAGGTAAGCGTTCACGGGTCCATGTGGAGGTAGACCGTGACGGCTCCTGCAGCGATGATTCTGAGGAACTGGAGTAGGAGGAGGAGTCAATGTGTACAGACTTGATTCCTGCAATCCTTGGAGTTGGCAGAACACGTACAGCGCCACTCGCAAGATCTGTACCCGGCTCCACAACATTGACCCAATGGGCAGTGAGGGAAAGGTATCGTCCCTGGCCATGGGTACTGGTCCACGCATGGGTGGTCATGTGGACCTTGCTACTGACGGAGTTTAGTAGCGCATGTTTAATTTTTCCCTCAACATGCTTTTGCAGACCAGGGACGGCTTGCCTGCTGAAATAAAATCGGCTTGGCACATTGTATTGTGGGACTGCCAATGCCATTAAGTTACGGAAACTGTCAGTCTCCACCAGCCTGAATGACAGCATTTCAAGGGACAGGAGTTTTGCAATGCCAGCATTCAGAGCCTGTGCTCGTGGATGGTTTGCCGAGTATGGCCATCTTTTATCCCATGCCTGTGCTACCGATGGCTGTTTTGTGGCCTGGGAGTGTGAGATGACAGGGAACTTGCTGCTGTGGGTGGAATAACACTTTGTCTCTGGACAACAGTGACCGAGGTTATTCCATGGCGATCCTGTGAGGAAGCCGAACCAGCTGTGTGTGAGCTGGAGGAAGAGGCTCCAACACGACCTGAAGATGTAGGTGCTGCTGTAGGTTGGCCTACATCTCCAGTGTGTCTTTGTAACTCAACTACGTGCTTTGTCCGCACATGTTTCCACATATTAGTGGTATTGAAGTTACTGACACTTTTACTTCTTTTTACTTTTTGATTACACAGCTTGCATTTGACATAGCAAATATCATCTGCAAGTGTGTCAAAAAAGGACCACGCAGTGCAAGTCCTGGGAGCGCCCGTTTTGACTTTTGGAAGAGAACTGCTCCGAACAGGTGCCAAACTGGAGGCTACAGGCAACCGAGTCTGCAGCCTACCTCTCCCTCCTGTTTGGACCGTTGGGGCAATCTCTTCCTCAGAGCTGCTCCCACCACCTTCCTGTTCCTCACTCCATGTTGGGTCTTGGACCTCATCATCTCCACTACCCTCTTCCAACACCTGCTGCTGTTGGGTGGTCTGGCCAGCACCATGCTCAACAGAAACTGGCACCTGAGTCTCATCATCATCAGATGCGTTCTGCGGTGTGCTGACCATCAGCACTGGCTCACCCGCCTCTTCAGATTCAGAGAGACACAGCTGTTGCGCATCACTGCATACTCCCTCTTCTTCACATTCCAGAATGCTGCTTGGCTGGGCCCCTGTTTGCAAGCCAACAGATTCTGAGAACAGAAGCAGAGACTCAGCTGGCTCCTGTACAGAACTCTCTGACTGCCTGGGCAATTTGGCAGGCGGTGAAGAGACAGATGGTTGCTCAACAGTGCTGTGGTCCTGAGAGGAGGTGGAAGCAATTGAAGTCGATGCATTGGCTGCCATCCAACCAACAACGGCTTCAATTTGTTCTTCCCGCAGCAGGGGGTACGCCGAGCTCCTACAAAAGTGCGCATAAAGGAACGCTCACGGGGAAAACTGGTGGATGCTGTGTCACTGGGGGCGGCAGCAGCCACAGAATCCCCACGTCCTCTCCCTGCTGAAACTCCACGGCCACGACCACGTGCCTTACTCCCTGCCTTCTTCATCTTGGTAGATTGATAAAGAAAGTCAGAAAAGTTATAAGGCCTAAGTGTGGTTATTCCGCAGAGACTGCAGTGAACACTGCAGACAACTGTTCAGTAGCTGTGAAAGGCCCCTTTGTGTACTTCTATAGTGTTTGTAACCAATGTATTGGATACGGATGGAAGCGCGTCACACTAATAGATTTGAGTTATTTGAAATAGAATGGAGCAGCACCAATTAGAGAAAAATGTCAAGGATGAGGCAGTGACACACGCTCAGCAGACTACAACCAGCAGTGGTTGAAGAACTAACTGGTGCGTGATCTGCACTCAAAAAATCAAAACCTCACAGACTACAGTGAACACTGCACACAACTGTTCACTAGCTGTGAAAGGCCCCTTTGTGTACTTCTATAGTATTTGCAACCAATGTATTGAATACGGATGGAAGCGCGTCACACTAATAGATTTGAGTTATTTGAAATAGAATGGAGCAGCACCAATTAGAGAAAAATGTCAAGGATGAGGCAGGGACACACGCTCAGCAGACTCCAACCAGCAGTGGTTGAAGAACTAACTGTAGTGTGATCTGCACTCCAAAAATATCAACCTCAGACTACTGTGAACACTGCACAGAACTGTTCACTATCTTTGAAAGGCCCCTTTGTGTACTTCTATAGTGTTTGCAACCAATGTATTGTATACGGATGGAAGCGCGTCACACTAATAGATTTGAGTTATTTGAAATAGAATGGAGCAGCACCAATTAGAGAAAAATGTCAAGGATGAGGCAGGGACACACGCTCAGCAGACTACAACCAGCAGTGGTTGAAGAACTAACTGGAGCGTGATCTGCACTCAAAAATCAAAACCTCACATACTACAGTGAACACTGCACACAACTGTTCACTAGCTGTGAAAGGCCCCTTTGTGTACTTCTATAGTGTTTGCAACCAATGTATTGAATACGGATGGAAGCGTGTCACACTAATAGATTTGAGTTATTTGAAATAGAATGGAGCAGCACCAATTAGAGAAAAATGTCAAGGATGAGGCAGTGACACACGCTCAGCAGACTACAACCAGCAGTGGTTGAAGAACTAACTGGAGCGTGATCTGCACTCAAAAAATCAAAACCTCACAGACTACAGTGAACACTGCACACAACTGTTCACTAGCTGTGAAAGGCCCCTTTGTGTACTTCTATAGTGTTTGCAACCAATGTATTGAATACGGATGGAAGCGCGTCACACTAATAGATTTGAGTTATTTGAAATAGAATGGAGCAGCACCAATTAGAGAAAAATGTCAAGGATGAGGCAGTGACACACGCTCAGCAGACTACAAACAGCAGTGGTTGAAGAACTAACTGGAGTGTGATCTGCACTCAAAAAATCAAAACCTCACAGACTACAGTGAACACTGCACACAACTGTTCACTAGCTGTGAAAGGCCCCTTTGTGTACTTCTATAGTGTTTGCAACCAATGTATTGGATACGGATGGAAGCGCGTCACACTAATAGATTTGAGTTATTTGAAATAGAATGGAGCAGCACCAATTAGAGAAAAATGTCAAGGATGAGGCAGTGACACACGCTCAGCAGACTACAACCAGCAGTGGTTGAAGAACTAACTGGAGCGTGATCTGCACTCAAAAAATCAAAACCTCACAGCCTACAGTGAACACTGCACACAACTGTTCACTATCTGTGAAAGGCTCCTTTGTGTACTTCTATAGTGTTTGCAACCAATGTATTGTATACGGATGGAAGCGCGTCACACTAATAGATCAATGTTAATTTCAATTGAATGGAGCAGCACCAATTCCACAAAATAAAAAAAAAAGAGTCAGTGAGTGACACGTGCAGATGACTACAAACAGCGTTGGATGCAGAGCAAACTGTAGCGTCACCTGCACTCACGCACACACCTTGCACAGAGCTGTGAAAACAACACTGCAAGGAAAAAGGATGATTTACACAGCGGTTTCTCAAATAGCCTGCCTACAGAACAATTCACAAAAACGCTATCTGTAACTGTCCCTCAGAGTCAGCAGAGCAGCGTTCTGTCCCTAACTGAATTCACAGCACAGTGACGCTAAAATGGCGGCGGCGCCTTTTATAGTTCATTCTGACATCATTTCAGCAGCCAATCACAGCCATGCCATTAGTTAACATGACCGCAGCATTACAGGATGTGCCCACACTTCGTAGGATTCCTTATTGGCTGACTAAAATCACAGTGCCTCTCAAAGAATTATGGGAACTTCCGATTCCGGTATACGATATAGGAAAAATATCGGAACTAAGTATCGGGATTCCGATACAGCGAATATTGGCCGATACCCGATACTTGCGGTATCGGAATACTCAACACTAGTGGCCATTCAACTAGCCCACTATGACCAATCCACTTTCCAGGAAACTGAAGATGGCACGTTCCCTAAGTTTTTCCAGCAAGATGGTGCACCACCACATTTTGGGTGTCAGATCCGAGCATTCCTACATGAACAGTTTCCGGGAAAGTTTGCCAACTTTAAAATAGCCGCCATGGTCACCACCCACCTTGACAAGTTTTCGTGCTCCCATATACTAATGTGCCACAAACAAGAAATTGATATCACCAACCATGCCCATTTTATTTAGGTGTATCCATATAAATGGCCCACCCTGTATATGGAGCAATATATGGGGCTCATTAAACTCTTTGGAACATTATATGGTGCTCGTTATGTAGTATGGAGCAATATATGGGCTCATTATGCTTTATGCAGCATTATATTGGGCTCATTATACTGTATGGAGCATTATATTGGCTCATTATTCTGCATGGAGCACTATGTGGTGCCATAATACTGTATGGAGCAATATATGGGGCTCATGATTCTGTGTGGAGTCCACTCTGTATGGAGCAATATATGGGGTCCATCATATACTGTATGGAGCGCTATGTGGTGTCCATAATACTGTATAGAGATTTATACTGTCCGGTTTCTCAGCTATTGATATCACTCATGTAATGTAAGAAGTAAGTGACATTTTTGGTATTGTACTAGACCTATATTTCTCTGTTGTATCTGTGCGTCATGAATCGTGGTATGTGTTAAAGGGACACGCTGGGACTCTTGCTCTGGGTCCACGAAAACCTAGAGCAGGCCCTGCTTATCCCTCTGAGCCAGAAGGCCACATTAGGGGTCAGGACTAGTGATCTTCCATAGCTGACAACAAGAAAGACCCAATCTTGCTCTCAGCATCTGTCTGGGCTCCCACCCAAGCAAAATTAGGAGCTATTTATGTTGCGTCTGCCGTCTCTTCCTTCAGGAGAGGAGAACCAGGGTTTTCAGTGGGAGTGGAACCTAATGGCCACAGACTGATCAGGAGAGAACTCATATGGGAACTGCACCCTAATGACAAGGAAAAAAGGAAAGGATGACACACAAGCGAAATGTGTCCGGAGACACTGTAGCACATTTAGGCCACACAGGCTGATCACATAAATATGCATTTTAACATAAGGAATTTTCAGCTAAATAATGTTTTCAGGGTTTTTTTTTGTGTCGGGGTCGGGGCACTGGAGATTCAAGGCTGATACCAGTTCTCTTTTGCTCACACGTTGTATTTATTGACTTTTTTATTTTTGATCTATGCATGCGCTCATTGAATGAATTTTGAATCTGATATGCATATAATTTGCATATTAAATTTGCTTTGTGTTTTAATATCAAGGTCATTATTTTAATGTATAAAATACAAAAGAAAGATCAAAGAAAGAAAATGCGAATCCTGAGAGATTCCAGGGATAACTGAGAATTAGAAGAAACATGCAGAATAATGCTGCAGCTAAATCAACTGCTCGTATTTATGGGGCCACATGACGTGACTGTCCATCAAATGGGAATCTGCCATGCTACTGAGGTTACCTATGCTTATTAACTTGGAGCCTGATGGGGTTAGTATAGAGTTAAGAAAAATATTATCAAACCAATTAATCTTATGCTGCCAGCATGGCTTAATATCTACAGGACGTTGACATTGTCAACCAAAGTGCCTCTTATTCATTGTGCCAACCAGAATGCCTTAGATGATATCGCCAGCCAGAGTGACACCTTTTATAGTGTTGATTTTACCATATCATGTACTGGAAAATGGGCAAAAAAATTCCAAGTGCGGTGAAATTACAAAAAAAAAAGTTTTTTTTTTTTTTTTTTAAACCATGTTCTCTAAATGCTAAAACTGACCTGCCATTATGATTCTCCAAGTCATTATGAGTTTACAGACACCAAACATGTCTAGGTTCTATTTTATTTAAGTAGTGAAAGAAAATCCAAAATAATGGCGCCATTTTCCAAGACCTGTAGCATCTCTATTTTTCGTGATCTCGGGTTAGGTCAGGGCTTATTTTTTGCATGCCGAGCTAACGTTCTTAATGATACCTTTTTGATGTAGACATGCTTTTTGATCGCCCATTATTGCATTTTATTGCAAGGTAGCTGCGACCAAAAAAACATAATTCTGGTGTTTTTAATAGTTTTCTTGTTACACCATATAGCGATCAGATGAACTCTTTTTTATATTGATAGATCGGGCAATTTTTGAACACAGTGATACCAAATATGTGAATATTTGATTTTTTATTGTGTTCTTTTGAATGGAGAGAAAGGGGGGTGATTTGAACTTTTATATATTTTTTTAAATATGTTTTTAAAAACATTTTTTTTTACTTTTTGCATGCTTCAATAGTCTTCATGGGAGACTAGAAGCTGCAGCACTCTGATCTCCTCTGCTAAACACAGGCAATGATCAGATTGCCTGTGTGTAGCAGAAATGCTCACCTGCTATTGGCTCATAGCAATCTGGCAATGACAACCATAGTGGTCTGGAGACCTCTGGTTGTCATTCCAACCCATCGGTGAACCGTGATCATGTGATGGGGTCACTGATGGGCGTGATTAGTGACGCACTTCCTATTAGCACAAGTTAAATGCCGCTGTCTCGATTCCACCTGCAGCTGTTGCGGGCACATGTCAGCTGTATAAATCAGTTGCAGAGCTGCAAAGAACAGTTCAGTCAATGGAATAGTGGCCGTGATCAGGTCGTGCAGATCCACCCTCTATTAATTTGAATGGGGTGGATGTGCAGTACCTCGCCGTAGCCACTATATAGTTGATGGAGCTGCTGTGCAGCTCCGTAACTAAGCAGTTCAAGCCGCCGCCGACACCGGGAGCACCTGATCGGCAGAGGACCCTTTCATATTTTATTACATTGTGTTATATTGTGGTATATTGTGTCATACTGCGTTTCGAATCTGTTAGGTAACATTGTGTTACTTAGGAAGAGATAAGATCCAGTAGTAGGAATCCTTTCTTAATAAAATGCATCTTCATTATTGTAGATCAGTAAACGTATTATTAATTTTACGTAGTGTAATGCCGTGTCATATAGTGTTAAGTTGTGTTGAATTGTTACATTACTTAGCTTTGTGTCATTTTCTACTGTGTTACATTGTGTTACTTATTGTGATGTATATTTTGTGGATTTTGTGGATTTCTGCATTGTGTTATATGGTATAACACTGTGCTACATTGTTTACTGTATTGTGTTTTCGTTACACGGTGCTATTTTGGTTTGTATTGTGTTTTTGTATATTGTGTTACATTGTATTATGTTGTGATGTTATATTGTCCTGATAGTTGTTCCATCCATTACGCTAATGGCTCTGTTCTTCCTTGAGGCAACTTCCCACGTCGTTGCCAAAAGATCCACAAAGAAATGTATCCAAAACATTATAGCGATCTTATGATGAATTCTTTATTGCAACAATAACATAGAAGGGCTAAAAAACAATATATTGTTTTGACAACAGTAAGGCCTTTATCAAGAAAAATATAAGAAAACAACAGCTCGATAAAAGCCATATTATGGCCAAAACGTTGAAACGTTGGCCCGAAACATTACACTTTTTTAGCCCTTCTATGTGACATCAGTGCAACATAGCATAATATAAAAATATGCAAAAAAAAATGTATCCAAAGCACCAGAACGATCTTGTGATAAATCCTTTTACTGCAAAGTTTTGGCTACAATAAGGCCTTTTATCAAGCCAAATATAGAAAAACAACAGCTCTTTTTTTAATTTTTGGCTTGATGATGGCCATATTATGTCCGAAACTTCACATTTTTTAACAATTCTATGTTACAGCTTATCATGAAATTGTCCTAGAACTACATTTGATGGTGATACAATTCTTTGTGTACTGTTATATTATGTTGTGCTACATTGTGTTATTTTATGTTATATTGTATGATTATGTAAGGAGGAAGATCGGGCTGCGTGTACCTGCACGGAGCCGGGTCCTGAGCTGTTGAGGCCGCCTCCCATGTTGCCTGGGGAAGAAATGAGGGACCGGGCCAACCTCATGACCTGGGTAGGAGGAGCCAGATAAAAGGAAAAGCGCGCACAGCAGCGGGAAGTTGGGCGTGAATTAGCAGCAGCGAGCAAGCCGGGTGAGCAACGTGCTCCGTCCCCATGAGCACCGCCACCGCACCAGACTGCTGTTGTCCTTAGCGGGAATGATAACGATAAAGGTGCTGTGTGCCCCGTGACTGTTAGAGAGAGAGGTGCCGTGTGTTGGGAGACAGTGAATACCGAGCATGTACGGAGGAGAAAAAGCTGAGTACCGGACATACTCTTGCGGCCTTCCCTGCCAGTAACTGTACCTCAGCTCCCGTTGACTTTGGGAACGCTGTGGCCTTGTTTGCTTCGGCCGCACAAGTTCATGGACTAGGGGCTCAGCAGGAAGGTACCGGAGACCGACCGCTGCCGCCAGAAGACAGATCATCCCCAACCGCTGCCGATACTACAACCGCCACCAGACCATCTATTGCGGAGGAGCATAAACGACACAATAAGTTCCTTAACTGGACTATTAATATTTGGCATTTGTTGTGCATATAATCAATACTTTAACCAGTTACCTCCCTGCGAGAAGTTAATACTTTGTTTAATTAAATTGTTCAATTTTGTTAACCCTTGCTCTGCCTCCTGTCTGTCACTGCATCCCGCAACCTGCTTACAATTACATTGTGCAACACTGTGCTTATGTTCATACATTGTGTATTCTGCTTTGTTGTACTTATTCGGAGTCATTTTATGTTTTCTTATTATGCTTCATTACATTATGCTTGTTTTGCGCAGTGTTTTGTCTTTGAATCTAGAACTTCCCACGGACAATGTGTAATTTCTCCAGTGTTCGGATCTCACCTACTCTTATTATATTGAGCAGAGTGATAAAAGACGATGGTGCCTCTAAAAACTAGCTCTACAATAACAAAAAAAACTTCATTGTCTTGAATATCCAGTCTGCTGGCGCTCGATAGCAGCGCTTCTCCTTGAAAGGTGTTATTAACGCCGCTTGTCCCCCGTATTGTGCCAGATTTGATGGCAGAGAGAAAGAACAGCCCTGCTACACTGCAGTTAATAAAAGCAGCAGAAGTAACTCAGGACAATATTTTCATTTACAGCTCAATATGAAGCGGTTGTCGCCTCTCGTGTAACTAAGATGTAGGAATGTGCATTCATCATCCTCCGACAATAGGAATTAGATAGGATATTGATGGCGGAGGGGGAAGCAGACACTGGCAGTTTACAAGAGCGAAGCCGTCTTCGTATCACAGAGGCTGCAAATACAGCTACATAATAATAATGACGATAATGATGATGAGACAGCCTTATAATCAAAATTACATTAATTATAGGCCAGGAACTGGATTCATCAGAAGTTCATGTCATAATGTATAATCACTGTATTATTAAGAGCTCTAACAATTTGTAATAGACTTTGTGCTGGAATTTTACCCTAAGGCCGGCGTCACACTGGCGACAGAATCGGACGACTGCAATGCGATGAAAAATCGCATTGCAGTCGGACCTATGTTAATCTATGGAGCAGCTCCCAGTATCCGATTTTTTGTGGTCCGTTTTAAACGTCCGTGTACAATCGCAGCATGCTGCGATTGTCACCGATTGTCGGTCGACAATCGCCAATGCAAGTCTATGGGAGCGATGAAAAATCGGATTACAAACGGACCACACTGTGTGACTTGCGATGAAATCGCATCGGTGTCCTTTAGAAAAGCCGGCAATTCATCCCCGGCTATACTGTAAAATCACACTGACAGCTTTAATAAAGACTAGAAATAATAGATATATACACATAGAACACATATATATATATATATATACATGTCATTGTGACATATATATATACATATATTTATAGTTCCTAGACTTCTACATACTGTAATAGCCGCTAATTCAATTGCCGGGTTTTGTGAAATCACAGAAGCCGACATGAAATGATACATTGTTTCCACACATTTAACCATGTAATTTCATGTATTTTTATATATGTTTGAAACATACAATTACATGAGTATATGTGTGCTAAATTTCAGACATGTAGGGGTTAATTAAAGGTGTAAATTCGTTGAAAAAAAAATGCGTGGGCTCCCGCTGTATTTTCTCCACCAGACAGACAAAGCAAGCGAGTGGGGGCAGATAATAATAGCCTAGGGAGGGTACATTTTTTTTTGTGCCCCCCCTGGCTACTAACATCTGCCCCCAGACACCCCAGAAAGGGCAAATCTCTAATTAGATTCACCCTTTCTGGCACTTTGCCTGTCTATTCCCATTGCCCTGTAGCGGTGGCGAATGGGTTAATAATCTGGCGTTAATGTCACCTTAGTATTGAAAGGTGACCTTAAGGCAGGTTAATAATTGATAGCTGTCAATTAGACAACTATCAATTATTAATCCTATTGTATGAAAGAAAAATCAAACACACACAGTTTAATAAAAAATAAGTTTAATTAAATAATCACACAGTTTTTGACCATATTTTATTTTACACTTAATCCGTGCGAAGCCATTGATCTCCTAAAATAAAGAAAAAAAAAATAAAACAACATTATTCTTACCTATTCCGCTGATCTGTCACGTCCCACGCTGTAATCCTTCACAAAGGGTTAACTAGCTTTGAGCCAAGCAGTGCAAGTAATCCTGCATGCTCAGCTCAAAGCTCCTGAATGAATAAGTTCCTCTCCTGGCGACAGGAGAGGATGTGTTTCATGAATGAAGCTTAATTGATTGTATCCCACTTTCCCTTTAGGTCAGGTCACTAAAGTTAAATTGCCAATAAATCAATTAAGCTCCATTCATGAATCTATTCCTCTACTTTCGCTGGGAGAGGAACTTATTCATTCAGGGGAATACAGGTCTGAGACAGCATTATTAGCTCTCTGTGACCTGTAACCTATTAACCCTTTCTGATGGATTACACCGTGGGACCTGACTGTACATCGGATTGGTAAGTATAATTTTGCTTTTTTATTTTATTTTTATTACAGGAAATGGTTTTAGCAGGAAAATAAAATATGGTCAAAAACTGTGTGATTATTTAATTAAACTTATTTTTTATTAAACTGTGTGTGTTTGATTTTTCTTTCATACAATAGGATTAATAATTGATAGTTGTCTAATTGACAGCTATCAATTATTAACCTGCCTTAAGGTCACCTTTCAATACTAAGGTGACATTAACGCCAGATTATTAACCCATTCGCCACCGCTACAGGGCAATGGGAATAGACGGGCAAAGTGCCAGAAAGGGCGAATCTAATTAGAGATTTGCCCTTTCTGGGGTGTCTGGGGCAGATGTTAGTAGCCAGGGGGGGCACAAAAAAAATGTACCCTCCCTAGGCTATTATTATCTGCCCCCACTCGCTTGCTTTGTCTGTCTGGTGGAGAAAATACAGCGGGAGCCCACGCATTTTTTTTCAACGAATTTACACCTTTAATTAACCCCTACATGTCTGAAATTTAGCACACATATACTCATGTAATTGTATGTTTCAAACATATATAAAAATACATGAAATTACATGGTTAAATGTGTGGAAACAATGTATTATTTCATGTCGGCTTCTGTGATTTCACTGAAGCCGGCAATTGAATTAGCGGCTATAACAGTATGTAGAAGTGTAAGAATTATAAATATATGTATATATATATGTCACAATGACATATATATATATATATATATATATATATGTGCTCTATGTGTATATATCTATTCTTTCTTTTGGCATTTAAATACTATTCTTTTGGATCCATTATATGTCAGTTTTGCAAGCCTGCGAGAAAATCTCGCAAGTCGGATGAAAATCGGATGTTACAAGGTACACACACATGCGATTAAATCGCATCTTTGAAGGAAAATCGGATGCCAGAAGGATGTGTGATGTTTTTATTTTGATCCGATTGTCGACCGTCTAAAACGGACCGATTTTTTGTGGTTGTGTGTGACTCCGGCCTAATTGTAGAATCCGGTTATAGTCCGTGAATTAGAACATTCTTGTTAAAGGGAAACTTTCACTTTGCCCAAACCACAGGCAACATGGATCAGACCCTGGTTGCCCGATTGCAGCCTAGTATATTTTTTTCTAAAATGGTGTGGCCATATATAGTTGGAGGATCCTTCTTCCTGAGTTAATAGAGGTGATTGACAGCTCTCTCCCATAGTGAGACCTGTCAATCACCTGGCGTGGTGCTGAGAAAAGCAGGCTTTGTGCGACACCAGACTAGTATTGTCTGCCCGTAAAGTCCACGGCTGGATCCTCAAACGATCTGCTTTTACAAAAAATATACCTGGCTGCAATCCTCCAACCAAGGTCTGATTCATGCTGCCCATGATTTGAAGCACCCGACAGGTTCTCTTTAATATTCAGAGGCAAAAAACATGTTTAGACCTCTGTGGTATAATGACTAATGTGGCACCTAGGGGGCGCTGTATAAGTTGCTCAAATTATGCCTGGAGGCATGAGATGGATGGGAAACCAGTCCCTGGTAGGGTAATAAATGGAAAGTATGTGTCGCAGAGCTACTCTGTGCTGTAAGTCAGCAATGTTGTTCTGGGACTTGTAGTCCCATAAGAGTTCTGTTGTTATTAAGGGTGAACCTACAGGGTTAGCTTGTGAGCTGGGTGGGACATGCTAACCACACATACACCGCCCACTGGTGGTGGGAGAATGAATGATACATACTGGTGAGTGTATGTGGTGAATAGAGTTGAGCGATACTTTCCGATATCCTAAAGTATCGGAATCGGAATGGTATCGCCGATATCACTAAAATATCGGCGATACCCGATACCGATACCGGAAGTCCCATGTAAGTCTATGGGAACAAAATATCGAAATTAAAAAAAACCCATTCTTGCCTTGTTGGTTAATTGTACATGAAGGAAAACAAGAAAGAGTAATGTAGAATGTATTGGGAAGGTTGAGGAGACATTAAAGGCATAGATGTTTAACCCAATCAAATGGAATAGCATAAATATTTTTTTTTTAAAGATGTTCGGATTGACGAAGAAATTGACAATGTTAACGTTTTTTATATTTAGGCAAATATGTATATTACACAACTTCCATGCTCTTCATCTTCACCTTTTTAACTTTTCACACACTTTCTCCTTCATAATCTTCTGCAGCATCATCTTTTTCATCAAATTATTCTTCATCTTCACCTTCTTTATCTTCTTCTTAAACTTCTTGCTATTCATCTTTGTTAACATTACTCATATTCTTCTTATTAAACTATTATTCTTATTCATATTCTGCTTCATCTTCATCATATTCTTATTTGTGACAGAGAATCCTGTACTTGTAATCTGTCAAAGTATGAATTTTTCATCCTTCCGTTCTTGCTGTCACAAAAGATTTAAATTACAACAGTATTTGTCCGTGTTCAGTTTAGCCTGCAGCAGCAGGCATTTTCCAGGGGCACCACGAGGAGGAACGGACTCACCCCCATACACTGCTTAGTCTTCTTCTGCTTAGAATTTAGAGCATATATTTTGCTCTTCATTTTGGTCTTATACTTCATGTTCTTCTGCTTTAGATCTTTCTGCTTTTGTTCTTGTGTCTCTTGTTCCGTATCTTGTATTTGTAGCACAATCTTGTACCAGCTGATGTTACTGGGACACGGTTACTAAGCAGGAGGTACCTGTGCTCCAAAGCACTACCAAGGACCAGCAGACGTTGCTGGAACTCGGATACCGAGATGGAGGCACCTAGGCCAAAGGCACTGCGGAGAACCATTGACGGTACTGGAACCCGGAGGGGCAGCAGAAGGAAAAGAGCCAATGGCACAACCGAGGACCAGCTGACGTTACTGAACCCCAGTAACACAGGAGCAAGTGTTGACTGTGCTAACAGCACTTCCGAGCAACAACTGGCGGTGTTGGAGCCCAGGGTCAAGGAGGATGTTTAAATACTAGATCAAGTAATTTCCTTGTTACCTGTCAATTTTAAATGTCTATACTTCAAACAAGAGAAAGATAACCTTTACTACCATAAGATGATGATTTCATTTAAACTAATATCTAGATAAATAAAGAATTGACAAACATAAACACATACATTAACATGTTGAACAGCAATGCAAACCACAAAATAAATTAGTTAAGGAATCTGCTATACGGTTGTACATAAAAGCATACAAGTACATATCTGAATCCATTAATGATGGATAAGTAACAGTATGTACACCATTTTTATTGTATAGACAATGAATGTCTGACTTCAAAACATCATCAGCATTACAAGTTATCTGTGATATTACTAAAATGTTCCATTTGCTGAATAATGTCACTAAATATTTTATACAAAATTATACAATTTCCATCATGTAATACTCATAATATGTGGCAATAATCATTTTTATTAACAAACATAACCTTTCAAAAGTGCATAGTGCATAGTGAAAATTGCTATTTATGGCTGACTGTGACTGTCGACTTGGAAGCATGACAACAGATAGATAAGGTATATATAGATGAGACTGCATAGCCACAGATGGTGAATGGCGATGTAATACTGTACCTCAATAAAGTGTGCGTCACTACTACATAATTTTTTTTATATAGCTTTATAAACAGGGTACATGGATGTATGCTTGTGCCTTTGTTTTGACGCACAGACTGCCTTCCTGCTGAGACGCATTGGGTAGTGAACAGTTGTGTGCAGTGTTCACTGCAGTCTCTGCGGAATAACCACACTTAGACCTTATAACTTTTCAGAGTTTCTTTATCAATCTACCAAGATGAAGAAGGCAGGGAGTAAGGCACGTGGTCGTGGAGTTTCTTCAGGGAGAGGACGTGGGGATTCTGTGGCTGCTGCGGCCCCCAGTGACACAGCATCCACCAGTTTTCCCCGTGAGCGTTCCTTTATGCGCACTTTTGTAGGAGCTCGGAGTACCCCCCTGCTGCGGGAAGAACAAATTGAAGCCGTTGTTGTTTGGATGTCAGCCAATGCATCGACTTCAATTGCTTCCACCTCCTCTCAGGACCACAGCACTGTTGGGCAACCATCTGTCTCTTCACCGCCTGGCAAATTGCCCAGGCAGTCAGAGAGTTCTGTACAGGAGCCAGCTGAGTGTCTGCTTCTGTTCTCAGAATCTATTGGCTTGCAAACAGGGGCCCAGCCAAGCAGCATTCTGTAATGTGAAGAGGGAGTATGCAGTGATGCGCAACAGCTGTGTCTCTCTGAATCTGAAGAGGCGGGTGAGACAGTGCCGATGGTCAGCACACCGCAGAACGCATCTGATGATGATGAGACCCAGGTGCCAGTTTCTGTTGAGCATGGTGCTGGCCAGACCACCCAACAGCAGGTGTTGGAAGAGGGTAGTGGAGATGATGAGGTCCAAGACCCAACATGGCATGAGGAACAGGAAGGTGGTGGGAGCAGCTCAGAGGAATAATAATAATATTTATTTATATAGCGCCATCATATTCCGCAGCGCTTTACAGTTTAGCCGTTTCAGAACACAAGTCATAAGTAACAACGTTAACAATACAATAATTTAAGCTAAATAAGTCGCCCCTGCTCGTGACAGCTTACAATGTACAATGAGATGTGGGAGATACAAAGTATAGGTGTTTATATACAATGGTGCATTTACAATGATGTTCCAGCCATCTTAAGGGACTGAGGGATGGAGATAGTGAATGGGCTAGAGACACACACACACTTACACAGAATACATAGAATGACTTTGATTAGTGAATGTGATAGGCCGCTCTGAACAAATGTGTTTTGAGGGAGCGCCTGAAACCATGCAAATTGTGGATAGTCCTAATTTCTTGGGGTACAGCATTCCAGAGGATTGGCATAGAGCAGGAGAAGTCTTGGAGTCGGGAGTGTGAGGTACGTATTAGTGCAGAGGTTAGTCGAAAGTCGTTTGCAGAGCGCAGCAGTCGGTTAGGCCGATAGATAGAAATGAGGGAGGAGATGTAGGAGGGGTGCTGCACTGTGGAGAGCTTTGTGGGTGAGAACCAGTACTTTGGTTGAAAGCTGGGAGAGGCCTAGAGAAATGGTTAGTGATAGAAGGAAGATAGAGGAAGACATTGCCCCAACGGTACAAACAGGAGGGAGAGTTAGGCTGCAGACTCGGTTGCCTGTAGCCTCCAGTTTGGCACCTGTTCGGAGCAGTTGTCTTCCAAAAGTCAAAACGTGCGCTCCCAGGACTTGCACTGCGTGGTCCTTTTTTCACACACTTGCACATGATATTTGCTATGTGAAATGCAAGCTGTGTAATTAAAAATTAAAAATAGCTAAAAGTGTCAGTCACCTCAATACCACAAATATGTGGAAACATGTGCGGACAAAGCACGTAGTTGAGTTACAAAGACACACTAGAGATGTAGGCCAACCTACAACAGCACCTACATCTTCAGGTTGTGTTGAAGCCTCTTCATCGAGCTCACACACAGCTGGTTATGCTTCCTCACAGGATCGCCATGGAAGAACCTCGGCCACTGTTGTCCAGAGACAAACTGTTATTCCACACACAGCAGCAAGTTCCCTGTCATCCTCACACTCCCAGGCCACAAAACAGCCATCGGTAGCACAGGCATGGGATAAAAGACGGCCATACTCCGCAAACCATGCACGAGCACAGGCTCTGAATGCTGGCATTGCAAAACTCCTGTCCCTTGAAATGCTGTGATTCAGGCTGGTGGAGACAGACAGTTTCCGTAACTGAATATCATTGTCAATCCCACAATACAATGTGCCAAGCCGATTTCATTTCAGCAGGCAAGCCGTCCCTGGTCTGCAAAAGCATGTTGAGGGAAAAATTAAACATGCGCTACTAAAAGCCCTCAGTAGCAAGGTCCACCTGACCACCGATGCGTGGACCAGTACCCATTGTTATGATCTGCTACAACCAGTAAGGAAAGAAGGGAATTCTGTCCCTACAATACAACTAAGCTGAATCCCTACGATGTAACGGGGAACCTGATCCTGCGACCAGACCCGCTAAAGTCCTCATCTAGTGTGAACGAAGACCTATAGTTGCGAGGGAGTAATCCCTACAAGATCTAGGGACTGTGAGAAAAGGTGGACACCTCCTAACATAAATTGTAGCATGGATAATTAAACAGAAAAATAAATACTTTGTGATCCTAACATCAAGCAAAACTGACAGATTAAGGCACCTAAGCACCCGGCTAGCTTAACAGTAGATAATACAATGAAGTCAAGCAAAGCCAGAAGGGCGGAGCCAGACTAAATAGGGAAAAAAGGTCATGTGACCAGCAAACTGAAACAAAACCTAACAAGAGGGTTCTAACACCCATGGCCAGGGACAATACCTTTCCCTCACTGCCCATTGGGTCAATGTTGTGCAGCCGGGTACTGATCTTGCGAGTGGCGCTGTACGTGTTCTGCCAACTCCAAGGATTGCAGGAATCAAGTCTGTACACATTGATTCCTCCTCCTATTCCAGTTCCTCAGAATCATCGCTGCAGGAGCCGTCACGGTCTACCTCCACATGGACCCGTGAACGTTTACCTGTTGCGACCGATATGAGCACAGCCGTGTCCAAATGTCAACAGGCCATCCTGAAATTAATTTCCATGGGGAATCTTAGCCACACAGCGCAGGAGCTCTGTAATGCCATAAAGCAGGAGAGCGACGTGTGGTTTTTGGAAGAGAATCTACAGGCAGGCTTGGTAGTGTGTGACAATGGCCGAAATCTGGTGTCAGCTCTGGGCCTTGGCAACCTCACTCACATACCATGTCTGTCATATGTGCTCAACTTGGTCATGCAGAGTTTTTTTGAGGGACTATCCGGATCTTGATGCACTGCTGCACAAGGTCCGCCTAGAGTGCGCTCACTTGCGACGTTCCAGCATGGCCAGATCGCTGATTGCAGCTCTGCAACGCAGATTTCACCTTCATGAACATCGCATCATATGTGACGTACCCACCAGGTGGAATTCCTCGTTACATATGTTGGAGCGGTTGTGTGAGCAGCAGCCAACAGTAATGGAGTATCAGCTGCATCAGGCGCAGTCAACTCGCAATTTGCGCCGTTCACACTTCACCACTACTGAGTGGGCCTCTATAATAAGAATAATAATATTATTTATTTATATAGCGCCATAATATTCCGCAGTGCTTTACAGTTTAACAGTTTCAAAACACGAGTCATAAGTAACAACGTTAACAATACAATAATTAAAGCAAAATCAGCCGCCCCTGCTGGTGAAAGCTTACAATCTACAATGAGGTGTGGGAGATACAAAGTACAGGTGTTTATATACAATGGTGTTTTTACAATGATGGTCCAGCCATTTTAAGGAAGTGAGGGATGCATGGAGATAGTGAATGGGCTACAGACACAGAATTACACATAGAATGACTTTGATTAGTGAATGTGATAGGCCACTGTGAACAAATGTGTTTTGAGGGAGCGCCTGAAACCATCCAAATTGCGGATAGTCCTAATTTCTTGGGGTAGAGCATTCCAGAGGATTGGCGCAGCGCGGGTGAAGTCTTGGAGTTGGGAGTGGGAGGTACGGATTAGTGCAGAGGTTAGTCGAAGGTCGTTTGCAGAGTGCAGCAGTCGGTTAGGCCGATAAATATAAATAAGGGAGGAGATGTAGGGGGGTGCTGCGCTGTGGAGAGCTTTGTTGGTGAGAACCAGTAATTAGAATTGGATCCTATAATGAATGGGCAGCCACTGCCAGTGTAATGAGTGGCGAATAACTCTATGAAGGATATCTGCCACGTTTTGCGTGCGTTTGATGAGTCAACGCGGATGGCGAGTGCAGATGATGCACTAGTCAGCCTGACTGTCCCCCTTATCTGCCTGCTTCAAAAAACACTGCAAGCACTAAGGCATGAGGTTTTGGAAGAGGTGGAGGATGAGGAGTCACAAATTCCATCACCTTCTGGACAGTCAGCGCAACGTGGTTCCTCACAAAGGGCTGGAGGACTTTCAAAGTACCATGCTGTATCAACAATTGAACCTCCAGAGTCGCTGTCTATATTTTCATAACCATTACAAACTTTTAATGTATTTACAAAGCACATAATGTACATTTTTTGTCTATCCTTTTGTAATGCTATTGTGTTTCCATAAACTGATGTTACAGAATTGTGATACAAAGTTTTTAAATTTTGAGTTTTAAATTTTGTAAATTTATATGTATTTGAAGGACTTTGTGAGGAGGATGAGGAGGAGTCAATGGAGGAGGAAGACATCGCTCCAGAGGGAGGTAGACAATGCTCTAGTCAGTATGTAGACCAAGGGTGGGGTGATGCACAGCAGGCGGAGATGACGCCTCTTGCAGGGGACAACGTTTCTTGGCCAGTTGGGAGTCTGCAGCACATGGTTGATTTCATGCTGCAGTGGCTGAGAAACGACCGCCGCATCGAACACATTCACACCACGTCTGATTATTGGGTGTACACCCTCCTAGACCCTCGCTACCGGGACAACTTACAAAGCCTCATCACACCGTTGAACCGGGAGCGTAAAATGCGGAAGTACCAAGACACACTGGTGCAATCCATAATGTTCTCCATTCCAGCCGAGAGCACTGCTGCTGCTACTGATTTACAAAGCAGCTCTGTGCGTCGAGGCAGTGGAGACAGCTCTGCAACAAGAGGGAGCACAAGCAGCGCCTCTGCACAGGGCAAGAACAGTATGTTCCAAATGTGTCGAAGTTTTGTGGCAGCGCCACCAATGTCTACACCATCCGAGACGGCTCCAGTCAGCAGGAGGCAACATTTCCGTAAGATGGTTACAGACTACATGTCTTGCCCTCTCAGTGTACTCTCAGATGGCTCTTCCCCATTCAAGTTTTGTGTCTCTAAGCTGGATACATGGCCAGAGCTTAGCCAGTATGCATTGGAGGTGCTGGCTTGATCTGCTGCCAGTGTATTATCGGAGCGCGTCTTTACTGCTGCAGGTGGTGTACTAACAGACCGTTGCATGCGACTATCCTACGATAATGTAGAACGGCTTACTTTTCTGAAAATGAACTAGGCATGGATCTCGCCTGAATTTGCCTGTCCGGTTTCAGATTAACTAACTGGTTGGCAACGTTTTCCATGTCTCCTGTTATGTTCATCTTTCTACCACCTGAGCTATACTCCCTGGGCTACAACACTGCCAGTTGCTGCTCAGAAGTGTCGTGTCCACAGACCAATACACAAGCTATAGTGATAGTGGGGTTCAGTAACGCCTGCTGTTCCCCTGCTGTGTGTCCGGCAAAAATTACTGCTACCTAGCTACACATGTTTAAAAAAACATGACATGTTAAAGTGGCTAGTGCTACACATAGATATCAGGCTACACCCTTATTTCTAAGCTGTAAACAAGTGAAACGTCAAATTTAAAACCATTCAATGATTAGTGTTGGTAACAAATCTGTAACTAAATAATTGTGACATATTATGGCAGATATCCACATGTCTAACACAAATGCTAACACAAAAGCATACTTATGCTATAGGGTACTGATGGTGAACCTTCTCACTCCATAACTTTGACCAATCCAACTCACATCATGCCTCAAATGCTGCAATGTTGGAAGTGCATAATGTGGGTTGAACTTTGACAACAGCTGCAGTGCGAAGGTTATCCTTCTGTGTTCTTGGCTTTTAAATAAAAGCATACAAGTAAATATAATAATACATTGTTGATTAAGGGACATGATGTACACCTGTAATATTGTGCAAACAATGGATGTAGGACTATTCCTCTTCAACATTACTTATATTTGTGTCATTTGAAAAAATACATATTTTAGTTAAAAATTAAAAACCCATGTTCAGTAGCTGTGAAAGGCCCGTTTGTGTACTTCTATATTGTTTGCAACCAATGTATTGTATACGGATGGAAGCGCGTCACACTAATAGATTAGATTTATTTTAAATGGAATGTAGCAGAACCAATTGGAGATAAATGAAAAGGATGAGCCACTGAGACACGCTCAGCAGAGTACAAGCAGCAGTGCTTGAACAAGTAACTGGAGCGTGATCTGCACTCAAAAAAGTAAAAAACACAGACTGAAGTGAACACTGAAACACAACTGTCCACAATCTGTGAAAAGCTCCTTTCTGTACTTCTATAGTGTTTGCAACCAATGTATTGTATACGGATGGAAGCGCGTCACACTAATAGATTAAATTTATTTTAAATGGAATGTAGCAGAACCAATTGGAGATAAATGAAAAGGATGAGCCACTGAGACACGCTCAGCAGAGTACAAGCAGCAGTGCTTGAACAAGTAACTGGAGCGTGATCTGCACTCAAAAAAGTAAAAAACACAGACTGAAGTGAACACTGAAACACAACTGTCCACAATCTGTGAAAAGCTCCTTTCTGTACTTCTATAGTGTTTGCAACCAATGTATTGTATACGGATGGAAGCACGTCACACTAATAGATTTGATTTTTTTCTAATATAATGGAGCTGCACCAATTCCACTAAATAAAATAAAAAAAAAAAAAAAAAAAGTGACACGTGCAGATGCCTACAAACAGCGGTGGATGCAGAGCAAACTGCAGCGTCACCTGCACTGTCACACACACACACCTTGCACAGAGCTGTTAAAACACTGGCAAAATGAAGCTTTACACAGCGGTTGGTAAACTAGCCTGCCTCAAGCACAGTAGTACACAAAATCGCAATATCTAACTGTCCCTCAGAGTCAGCACAGCAGCGTTCTGTCCCTAACTGAGTTCACAGCACAGTGACGCTAAAATGGCTGCGGCGCCTTTTATAGTGCATTCTGACATCATTTCAGCAGCCAATCACAGCCATGCCATTAGTTAAGATGACCGCATCATTACAGGATGTGCCCACACTTCGTAGGATTCCTCATTGGCTGACTAAAATCACATTGCCTCTCAAAGAATTATGGGAACTTCCGATTCCGGTATACGATATTGAAAAAGTATCGGAATTAAGTATCGGAATTCCGATAACGCGAATATCGGCCGATACCCGATACTTGCGGTATCGGAATGCTCAACACTAGTGGTGAAGGACCTGTGATGAGGTCATGAACAGGTGACCAGACCATGTGCTTCATACCTTGGCTTGGGGAGTGGCTACAGGTATGAAAGGCAGTGCTGGGCACATGGAGAGGAGATCGTGGTGGAGACTGAGGAGTCTCTGGAAGTCTGTCTCAAGGGATTCTGTCTGAGACTGGGAAGCAGGGCCGGCTCCAGATTTTCATGGGCCCCGGGCGAAAGAGCCTCAGTGGGCCCCTTTAACACAGACCACGATTCATGATGCACAGATGCAGCAGAGAAATATGGGTACAGTACAATGCCAAATACTTCACTTCTTCCATTACATGAGTGATATCTATTGTAAATTGTACAATAGCTCAAAAACCGCCAAATCCTCACAGTGCACAGAACAGACCGGACAGTACAGTCCTCCATACAATATTATGGGCACCACAGTCTCCCCCTCATCACCCATATAATACCCCATGCAGGATGTCACCCCCCATATAATGCTCCATACAGAATACTGGACCCAAAATAATGCTCCATACAGAATACTGGACCCAATATAATGCTCCATACAGGATACTGGTCCCCATATAATGCTTCATACAGGATACTGGTCCCCATATAATGCTCCATACAAAATATGGAGCTCTCCTCTGCGCTGTACTGCGTTCTGCACTGTTACGGCTCAGGAAAGGGCGCTGTGGAAAGACTCCCCATTATCATCATGATTGCCTCCCCATCATCATCATTGCTTCCTTATCATCATCATTGCCTCCCCATCATCATCATGGCCTCCCCATTATCATCAATGCCTGCCCATCATCATCATCTCCTCCCCATCATCATCAATGCCTGCCCATCATCATCTTCTCCCCATCATCAATGCCTGCCCATTATCATCAATGCCTGCCCATTATCATCATCTTCTCCCCATCATCATCAATGCCTCCCCATTATCAGCAATGCCTGCCCATCATCATCTTCTCCCCATCATCAATGCCTGCCCATTATCATCAATGCCTGCCCATTATCATCATCTTCTCCCCATCCCATTATCAGCAATGCCTGCCCATCATCACACACAGACAGCACCACAGCACACAAGCACTCTCTCACATACATACTGTAAGACGGCGGTGTTCACACCATGCAGTAACTGAGGCAGTGACCCAAGCAAGTCCAAAGTAAACAGCTTTTATTCAGCAACTCACGGGTAAAACAGGAAAAGTCCTCCGGTACGCAGCCGGTTAACATCAGTCCATAAACACTGGTTGCCGGGGACAACGGCCGCTCCGGGCCGAACAGAGCCTGACGGGTGCAGAGCCGTCCCAGGCCTGGGTTCAGCTACACACAGTCCTGTGGAGCTTTCCTGCTATGCTCCTTGCAGGATCCCAACATAGAACACCACTAATCTTTAGTGCAGGAGTTTTAACCCCTTCACCCCCAAGGGTGGTTTGCACGTTAATGACCGGGCCAATTTTTACAATTCTGACCACTGTCTCTTTATGAGGTTATAACTCTGGAACGCTTCAACGGATCTTCGCAATTCTGAGAATGTTTTCTCGAGACATATTGTACTTCACGTTAGAAGTAAAATTTCTTCGATATAACTTGCGTTTATTTTTTAAAAAAACGCAAATATGGCGAAAATTTTTAAAATTTTGCAAATTTCAAACTTTGAATTTTTATTCCCTTAAAACAGAGAAATATATCACACAAAATAGTTAAGAAATAACATTTCCCACATGTCTACTTTACATCAGCACAATTTTGGAACCAAAATTTTTTTTTGTTAGGAAGTTATAAGGGTTAAAAGTTGACCAGCGATTTCTCATTTTTACAACAAAATTTACAAAGCCATTTTTTTTAGGGACCACCTCTCATTTGAAGTCACTTTGAGGGGTCTATATGGCAGAAAATACCCAAAAGTGACACCATTCTAAAAACTGCACCCCTCAAGGTACTCAAAACCACATTCAAGAAGATTATTAACCCTTCAGGTGCTTCACAGGAACTAAAGCAACGTGGAAGGAAAAAATGAATATTTAACTTTTTAGCCACAAAAAAGATCTTTTACAAACTTTTTTTTTTATTTTCACAAGGGTAAAAGGAGAAAATGGACAGATAAGGTTGTTATGCAATTTCTCCTGAGTACGCCAATACCTAAATATGGGGGAAAACCACTGTTTGGGCACACGGCAGAGCTCGTAAGGGAAGGAGCGCCGTTTGACTTTTTCAAACTAAAATTGGCGGGAATTGAGATTGGACGCCATGTCGTGTTTGGAGAGCCCCTGATGCGCCTAAACAGTGGAAACCCCCACAAGTGACACCATTTTGGAAACTAGACCCCCTAAGGTACTTATCTAGATCTGTTGTGAGCACTTTGAACCCCCAAGTGTTTCACAAAAGCTTATAATGCCTGGGTGTGAAAAAAAAAAAACAATTTTCCACAAAAATTATTTTTTAGTCCCAAATTTTTGAATTTTCCCAAGGAAATTGGACCCCAAAAGTTGTTGTCCAATTTGTCCTGAGTACGCTGATACCCCATATGTGGGGGGGACTGTTTGGGTGCACGGCAGGGCTTGGAAAGGAAGTAGTAACGTTTTGGAATGCAGACGTTGATGGGGGTCATGTTCCGTTTGCAGTGCCCAGATGAGCCTAAACAGTGGAAACCCCCCACAAGTGACCCCATTTTGGAAACTAGACCCCCTAAGGAACTTATCTAGATCTTTGGTGAGCACTTTGAACCCCCAAGTGCTTCACACAAGTTTATAATGCCCGGGCATGAAAATAAAAAATCCTATTTTTTTCCCACAAAAATGATCTTTTAGTCACTATTTTTTTATTTTCCCAAGGGTAACAGGAGAAATTGGACCACATAAGTTGTTGTCCAATTTGTCCTGAGTACGCTGATACCCCATATGTGGGGGGAACCACTGTTTGGGCGCACGGCAGAGCTCGGAATCGAAGGAGCACCATTTGACTTTTTCCAACCAAAATTGGCTGGAATTGAGATTGGATGCCATGTTGCATTTGGAGAGCCCCTGATGTGCCTAAACAGTGGAAACCCCCCACAAATGACCCCATTTGGGAAACTAGACCCCCTAAGGAACTTTTCTAGATCTTTGGTGAGCAATTTGAACCCCAAGTGCTTCACACAAGTTTATAACTTAGAGCCGTAAAATTTAAAAATCATATTTTTTCCACAAAAATTATCTTTTCACCCCAATTTTTATTTTTCCAAGGGTAACAAGACTCCAAAAGTTATTGTGCAATTTGTCCTGAGTGCGCTGATACCCCATATGTGGGGGTAAACCACTGTTTGGGTACATGGCAGAGTTTGGAAGGGAAGGAGCGCCGTCTGACTTTTTCAACGCAGAATTGGCTGGACGCCATGTCGTGTTTGGAGAGCTCCTGATCTGCTAAACAGTGGAAACCCCCATAAATGACACCATTTTGGAAACTAGACCCCTCAAGGAACTTATCTAGATGTGTGGTGAGAACCTTTAACCCCCAGGTGTTTCACTAAAGTTTATAACGTACAGCCGTAAAATAAAAAATCTTTTTTTTTTTACAAAAATGATTTTTTCGCCCACAATATTTTATTTTCACAAGGGTAACAGAAGAAATTGGAACCCAAAAGTTGTTGTCCAATTTGTCCTGAGTACTGTTGTGAATGGGTTTGAGATGAGTTCTGAGCAGAGACTCCCTCTGGTGGTTACAAGCGGTACTGGTCTGTTCAGTGAAGATTGTGAGGACTGGGAATCAGGTGTTACTGACTGGTCTTATATAAGGGAGTCACCTTCCCATCAGGGTTGCCGGTGATCAATTGTTCTGGTCTGAATCCTTCATTCCTGTTTCCCTTGTAGCCTGCTGTGTCGTGTCTGCATCTCCTGCTAACAGATAAGACATTTTCTTCTTTTTGTTTTTGTACTATATTTTTGCATTTTGTCCTGCACTTCTTTGGGGGCCTTCTGGGTCCCCTTCGGGGGCTTTTGCCCTCTCAGTTTAGTTCAGCCACTGATGTTTGTACTTTTGCTTTTTCCAGTTTTTTCAGTGGCTGCTGTTTTGATTTTGTTACACCAGAGAACTAATTTAGGTGGTAGAGGTCGTGTGAAGTCAGGTGTTTTTGAAATTAGTAGAGTTGGTGCTTTTCAGGGTTTTCTGGGATTGCAGTAAGTACCCTTCCTATCCTTTTCTATTTAGTTAGTTTGGGCCCCAGCGTTTGCTCATACTATTTTCTTTCTGTGTCAGTATTTCTTCTTGTCTAACCGCCATTACTTGTTTGGGGGCTTTCTATTATCTTTGGGGTTCTGCTCCGGGGCAGATAGCTTTCCTATTTCTATCTTTAGGTGTAGTTAGTTTCTCAGGCTGTGACGAGGCGTCTAGGACCAACGTAGGAACGCTCCACGGCTGCCTCTAGTTGTGGTGGTTAGTCAGGGTACTGCAATCTCATAGATTCCAACTGCTCTGGTGTATTGCCTTTTTTACCTGCACTCCTCAGCTACCGAAACATAACAGAGTACGCTGATACCCAATATGTGGGAGAAAACTACTGTATGGGCGCACGTCAGGGCTCGGAAGGGAAGTAGTGACGTTTTGGATTGCAGACTTTGATGGAATGGTCTGGGGGGTCATGTCACATTTGGAGAGCCCCTGATGCACCTATACAGTGGAAACCCCCCACAAGTGACCCCATTTTGGCAAATAGAACCCACAAGGAACTTATCTAGATGTGTGGTGAGCACTTTGAACCCGAAGTGCTTCACAGAAGTTTATAACGTACAGCTGTAAAAATAAAAAATCTTTTTTTTTTTTACAAAAATGATTTTTTCGCCCCCAATATTTTATTTTCACAAGGGTAACAGGAGAAATTGGACCCCAAAAGTTGTTGTCCAATTTGTCATGAGTACGCTGATACCCAATATGTGGGAGAAAACTACTGTATGGGCGCACGTCAGGGCTCGGAAGGGAAGTAGTGACGTTTTGGATTGCAGACTTTGATGGAATGGTCTGGGGGCATCATGTCGCATTTGGAGAGCCCCTGATGCGCCTAAACAGTGGAAACCCCCCACAAGTGACCCCATTTTGGAAAATAGACCCCCCAAGGAACTTGTCTAGATGTGTGGTGAGCACTTTGAACCCCGAAGTGCTTCACAGAAGTTTATAACGCACAGCCGTAAAAATAAAAAATCCTTTTTTTTTTGCAAAAATGATTTTTTTGCCCCAATATTTTATTTTTACAAGGGTAACAGGAGAAATTGGACCCCAAAAGTTGTTGTCCAATTTGTCCTGAGTACGCTGATATCCAATATGTGGGAGAAAACTACTGTATGGGTACACGTTGGGGCTCGGAAGGGAAGTAGTGAAGTTTTGGATTGCAGACTTTGATGGAATGGTCTGGGGCGTCATGTCGCATTTGGAGAGCCCCTGATGCGCCTAAACAGTGGAAATCCCCAACAAGTGACCCCATTTTGGAAAATAGACCCCACAAGGAACTTATCTAGATGTGTGGTGAGCGCTATGAAGCCCCAAGTGCTTCACAGAAGTTTATAATGTACAGCCGTAAAAACAAAAAAATAATTTTTTTGTACAAAAATGATATTTTCGCCCCAGTTTTTTATTTTCCCAAGGGTAACAGAAGAAATAGGACAAATTGCACAATAACTCTTGGGGTCCAGAGTACGCTGATACCCCATATGTGGGGATAAACTACTGTTTGGACGCATGGCAGAGCTGAGAAGTGAAGGAGCACCGTTTGACTTTTTCAACGCAGAATTGGCTGGAATTAAGATCAGACGCCATGTCACATTTGGAGAGCCCCTGATGTGCCTAAACAGCGGAAACCCCCCAATTCTAACTCCAACCCTAACCCCAATACACCCCTAACCCTAGTCCCAACCCTAACCACAAACCTAACCCTAACACACCCCTAATCCCAACCCTAACCCTAATCCTAACTTTAGCGCCAACCCTAACCCTAACTTTAGCCGCAACCCTAACCCTAACCCTAATGGGAAAATGGAAATAAATACTTTTTTTTAATTTTATTATTTTTCCCTTACTAAGGGGGTGATAAAGGGGGGTTTGATTTACTATTTATAGCTGGTTTTTATGATTGGCAGCTGTCACGCTAAAAGACGCTTTTTATTGCAAAAATAGTTTTTGCATCATCACATTTTGAGAGCTATAATTTTTCATATTTTGGCCCACAGAGTCATGTAAGGTCTTATTTTTTGCGTGACGAGTTGACGTTTTTATTGGTACCATTTTTGAGCACGTAACGTTTTTTGATCGCTTTTTATTTCGATTTTTGGGAGGTTAGAATTAACAAAAATCAGCAATTCATGAATTTCTTTTGGGGAGGCGTTTATACCGTTCCGCGTGTGGTAAAATTGATAAAGCAGTTTTATTCTTCGGGTCAGTACGATTATGGCGATACCTCATTTATATCATTTTTTCATGTTTTGGCGCTTTTATAGAATAAAAACAATTTTATATAAAAAAATAATTTTTTTGCATCGCTTTATTCTGCGAGCTATAACTTTTTTATTTTTTCGCTGATGATGCTGAATCATGGCTCGTTTTTTGCGGGACAAGATGACGTTTTCAGCAGTACCATGTTTTTTTATATCGGTCTTTTTGATCGCGTGTTATTCCACTTTTTGTTCGGCGGTATGATGATAAAGCATTGATTTTTTGCTTCGTTTTTTTTTTTTTAAGGGGTTCACTAAAGGGGTTAACTAGTGGGACAATTTTATAGGGGGGGTCGTTACGGACGCGGCGATACCAAATATGTGTACTTTTATTGTTTTGTTTTTTTATTTACAGGAAGAAATGAATTTATTGGGGAATATATATATTTTTTTTTTATTTATTTTGGATTTTTTTTTATAACATGTTTATTTTTATTTTTTTAACTTTTTTACTTTGTCCAGGGTGGGACATCACTGTATTTTATCAGATCACTGGTGTGACAGTGTGCACAGCACTCTGTCACACCAGCGATCGCTCAGGCAGTGCAGCAGGCTTCTCAGTGCCTGCTCTCGGCAGGCACTGAGGTAGCCGCCTCCCTCCAGGACCCCGGCGCCATCTTGGATCCGATTCTGGGAGGGAGGAAGCCCTCAGAACAGTGCGATCACATCGCGCTGCTCTGAGGGTCTCAGGGGGGCACGCAGGGAGCCCCCACCCTGCGCGATCCTCCCCTGTGCCCCCAGTACACCGCGATCATGTTTGATCGCGGTGTGCAAGGGGTTAATGTGCCGAGAGCGGTCCGTGACCGCTCCTGACACACAGTCATGGGTGTCAGCTGTGATAATCAGCTGACACCCGGCCGCGATCGGCTGCGCTCCCCCCGGGAGCGCGTCCGATCGCACGAGACGTACTATCCCGTCCCCGGTCATACGGGCCCAGGTACCATAGACGGGATAGTACGTCCGATGGCAGTAAGGGGTTAAAGACCTGTGGCAAAAGCCACTGGAAAACCCGGGTTGGAGGGAGGAGGCCGCCCCGCTGCCTCCTGTGACCTCCTCCAAGAAATGAAGGCCCTGCCGGATTTTACTTAATCTGCCTTAGCCAGGTAGTCTGACTAGGTCATTGCTCACCTTCATTCCTGCATTGCAGCCGCAGCTGTGTGTGTGACTGCAATGCACTCCAATGGCTTTAATAGGTCTCTGTACACATTCTGGGGGAAATATAACGTACCTCGTAAACGATCCAGTCACTGCCTCACATATTCCCCCCCTCTGTTCAAACTTGTGGGGTTGAACATTTGCCACCATACAGGGTGCCCGGGACAGGGCATCCGCGTTTGCTTGCAACTTCCCAGGGCGATGTTCTACAGAGAAACTGAAATTTTGCAGTGACAGGAACCACCTGGTGACTCACGCATTCCTCTCTTTTGCATTCCTCATCCATACCAAGGGTGAGTGGTCCGTCACCAAGCGGAACTGACGCCCGAGTAAATAATAACGTAGTGATTCCAAGGCCCACTTAATAGCCAAACACTCCTTCTCTACTACGCTATAGTTTTTCTCTGCCGGGACAAGTTTTCTACTCAAGTAGGTGACCGGGTGCTCTTCACCATTCACTTTTTGTGACAACACCGCCCCTAGTCCTACCTCCGAGGCATCTGTCTGTACAATGAAGGTTTCATTGAAGTTGGGGCTGATGAGGATCGGCTGTCCACACAGGGCCAACTTCATGGACTGGAAGGCTTCTTCTGCCTGAGGGTTCCACCGAACCATTACCGTTTTCTTTCCTTTCAAGAGATCGGTTAGGGCCGCCGTTCGACCGGCAAAATTAGGTTAATAAACCGGCGGTAATACCCAAGGATGCCAAGGAAAGCCCTCACCTGTTTTGTTCTCGATGGTTTAGGCCAGTTTTTATGGCCTCAATTTTACTGATTTGGGGCTTGATAGCTCCTCGGCCTATCACATACCCCAAATATCGAGCTTCCTCCAGCCCTATCGCACATTTTTTTAGGTTTGCCGTTAACCCCGCGGCTCTGAGAGAATCCAGCATCGCTTGTACATGTGTTAGATGCGTTTGCCAGTCGGTGCTAAATATGATGATATCATCTAGATACGCGGACGTGTATTCCTGATGAGGCTGGAGCACTATGTCCATCAATCTCTGAAATGTAGCCGGGGCCCCATGTAACCCAAAAGGTAAGACCACATAGTGAAATAGACCCTCCGGAGTTACGAAGGCGGTCTTCTCCTTCGCTGAATCTGTGAGAGGTACCTGCCAATAACCCTTGGTGAGATTGAGCGTGGTAAAGTACTGGGCCTGCCCCAGTCTCTCAATCAGCTCGTCCACCCGGGGCATTGGATAAAGGTCGAACTTTGACACTTCATTCAATTTTCGGAAATCATTACAGAAGCGTAATGATCCGTCTGGCTTTGGAATCAGTACAATGGGGCTAGCCCACTCACTCCGTGATTCCTCTATGACGCCTAACTGAAGCATTTGTTTTACCTCAGCCGAAATTGCTTGCCTCCGGGCTTCGGGCACCCGGTACGGTCTTATTCGCACCCTTACCCCAGGTTCGGTGACAATGTCATGTTGGATAACCGTAGTCCTACCTGGTAGCTCTGAGAACACGTCGGTATTGTTTTGCACCAGGGAGCGAGCCTCCCGTCGCTGCTGTTTAGTGAGGGCATCACTTATCCTGACCTCCCCTTGGATGCTTCCCTGGCTGAAGGTAAGAGAACTCTCTGGTGATATGCCCGGGGTGATGTCTGTAAGTAAACACTCTCGATCTTTCCAAGGTTTTAGGAGGTTTATATGGTAAATCTGCTCAGGTTTCCTCCTTCCGGGCTGAAACACCCTTGGCACTTGGCCATGAGCTTACTCTCAGCTGTGGGTACCAGTACTAATACCCGATCGCCCTTGTTAAAAGACCTGACTCTGGCTCTTTTATTATATGTGCGCCTCTGGGTTGCCTGGGCATCTAACAGATGTTCTTTCACGATGGGCATGACCGCCGCAATCCTGTCCTGCATACTAGCCACGTGTTCAATTATACTCTTATGTGGAGTCGGCTCTTGTTCCCATGTCTCTTTGGCTACGTCCAACAGTCCCCTAGGGTGTCTGCCGTACAATAACTCAAAGGGAGAGAACCCTGTGGAAGCCTGGGGTACCTCACGGACAGTGAACATCAAATAGGGTAGCAACATGTCCCAATCCCTTCCATCCTTAGAAATCACCTTTTTTAACATGGACTTGAGGGTTCTATTGAACCGTTCTACTAACCCGTCGGTTTGAGGGTGGTACACTGAGGTGCGCAATTGTTTAATTTTTAGCAGTTTGCACAGTTCTCTTGTCACCTTGGACATAAAGGGGGTCCCCTGATCCGTCAGGATCTCCTTAGGTAGTCCCAGGCGACAGAACATGGCAAACAGTTCTCGGGCAATAAGTTTTTCCGAGGTGTGGCGTAGTAGTATAGCCTCCGGGTACCGGGTGGCATAGTCGACGACCACCAGTATATGTTGGTGGCCACGGGCGGATTTTACAATGGGCCCTACCAGATAAATTGCAATCCGTTCAAAAGGTACCTCTATTATGGGCAGGGGTACCAATGGACTACGGAAACATGCAGTGGGTGAGGTCAACTGACATTCGGGGCAAGATTCGCAGTACCTTTTGACCTCCGCGTAAAATCCCGGCCAAAAGAACCGCTGCAAGATACGTTCTAGAGTTTTTTTTCCCCTAAGTGGCCCCCCAGCAAGTGTGAGTGTGCTAAATCTAGAATCACCCTACGATACGACTGAGGTGCTACCAACTGTTCCACAACCTCGTCCCTGATTTTATCTATCCTATAAAGCAACTCACCACTGACTACCATGCGTGGAAATACCGTATCTGCATTGGGCTGTTGAGCTACGCCGTTTACCTCTAGCACCCTTTCCCGCGCCTGAGTCATGGTGGGATCTTGTAGCTGAGCTGTCCCAAACGTGGCCCTGGACACTTCCAGCTCGGGAATCGATGCGGTCTCATCCACCTCTCCTGCCAGCACCTCTAAGGGAAACCTATCGGGGTCACACTCTATCCCTATATGGGACACCCCTACGGCAGGTTCGTCGGGTACAGCCTCTGTAATACATCTTACCAGGGGAGAATGGATTTTGTTTTTCCACAGAGTCCAGAACAGGGGCAAGTCTCTTCCCAACACAGACCCATAGGGAAGATTTTTTACCACTCCCACTACATGTTTTATGTCTCCACATGGCGTGGACAAAACTTCCTCCGTAGTTGGGTAGTCTCGAAGGTCCCCATGGATACATACAACCCCGACCTGCCGTCCGCTGGGGTAGTCTCCTGCCACCAGTGACCCATGTACCAGAGTCACGAGGCTCCCTGAGTCCAGGAGAGCCTCCGTAGGGTACCCATTAACCAGTACCTGGCATAGTTGGAGTTCAGTGTCCTGGGGGTCGAGGCTCGCTGTGCAGACGGTCTGGGCATACATTGAGACCTGGCGGCTATATCCGCAGTCCATGGGTTCCGTAGTCAGGGGACAATTAGCCATCACATGTCCCGGTCCCTGACACCGCCAGCACCTAAGGGTGGAGGTACTGTTAGGTCTTATGACAGTTTGGGAGGGAACCGGTCTCTTGCCACTCTCACTCCGGGGTTCCCCTTCAGCACGGGTACGGTGCTGATTGTCCCCAGCAGAGGGACGCCACCCTTTTCCCGATTCCTGGGTTGGCAGGGATCGGCATGACAGCCTGAGAGGGGGCGGAGTCTCGATAAAGTCTTGAGTGGCCAAGTAGCGCTCGATCAAACTGACTACCTGGTCGAGTGTGCGGGGTCGCCTTGCCCCACCCAACGTTGGATAGCAGCCGGCAGAGTCCTTACCAGCCGGTCAACCACCACCCTCTCCACCATCTGGGCTGGAGACAAAGTCTCTGGCTGGAGCCACTTTTTTACCAGCTGCAGGAGGTCATAAGCCTGAGACCGCGCGGGTCGTGTCTCCACATAGGCCCATGAAAATACACGCTGAGCCCTCACGTATGTATTAATCCCCAGTCGGGCAAGGATCTCATCTTTTAGCCTCTGGTAGTCCTGGGCGTCCTCCCGACTGAGATCGAAGTAGGCCTTTTGTGCATCGCTGACCAGAAACGGAGCTACTACTTCTGCCCACTGGTCGGCGGGTAGGTTTTCCCGCTCCGCTGTGCGCTCATAAACTGTCATGAAAGCTTCCACGTCTCCCGGTCCCATCTTCCTCAACGCTGAGCGAACCCTGTCTCCCGCAGTGCAGAAATCTGTTGCAGCAACAGTTCGTTTGTTTTTTGCTGCTGCTGGTACAATAGCTGCTGTTGCTCATTGTGCCGTTGCTCCCGCTCCTGCTGTTGCCGCTGGAGACTCAGGTACTGCTCCTGCTGTTGCTCATTGTGCCGTTGCTCCCGCTCCTGCTGTTGCCGCTGGAACTGCAGCTGCTGCTTTGTGTAATTACCAGCTGCTTTACCAGCTCCTCCATTTTGTCCACGGGTTGAGGCTGAAAAGTGGCGGCCGGATTGGGGTCATGAAGCTGCCGGTGGGGGTAAACCTCAGTCACAATGCCCGCATTCTCCAACCAATTGTAAGACGGCGGTGTTCACACCATGCAGTAACTGAGGCAGTGACCCAAGCAAGTCCAAAGTAAACAGCTTTTATTCAGCAACTCACGGGTAAAACAGGAAAAGTCCTCCGGTACGCAGCCGGGTTAACATCAGTCCATAAACACTGGTTGCCGGGACAACGGCCGCGCCGGGCCGAACAGAGCCTGACAGGTGCAGAGCCATCCCAGGCCTGGGTTCAGCTACACACAGTCCTGTAGAGCTTTCCTGCTATGCTCCTTGCAGGATCCCAACATAGAACACCATTAATCTTTAGTGCAGGAGTTTTAAAGATCTGTGGCAAAAGCCACTGGAAAACCCGGGTTGGAGGGAGGAGGCCGCCCCACTGCCTCCTGTGACCTCCTCCAAGAAATGAAGGCCCTGCCGGATTTTACTTAATCTGCCTTAGCCAGGTAGTCTGACTAGGTCATTGCTCACCTTCATTCCTGCATTGCAGCCGCAGTTGTGTGTGTGACTGCAATGCACTCCAATGGCTTTAATAGGTCTCTGTACACATTCTGGGGGAAATATAACGTCCCTCGTAAACGATCCCGGTCACTGCCTCACAATACACATGACTCACACAACACCAGATGGTGTGGGTACCATGGCTATGGGGTACTCTGCACCGAGCCCGTCGACTTCTATGGGGAATGTCACTGGCAGCAGAGCTCGGTCCGTGGCCCTGGGCGGTCATTCAATGGTGGGGGATATTTACAGGGGATGATGGAATGTTCATATAAATTGTCGTGACGCCACCTGTAGTGTATGGTCAGAGTGACCAACGCTGCTATGCGAGTACCCTGGAAGGGATGGTATTAGGCAGCTAGATGGTAGGTCTTCTACAGGAAAGACAGGGTTCTTCCAGGGCAGATAGTAATATGGAGATGCAGTGTGAACAGGGGTCCGGCAGGCTAAGGGCAAGAAGGGAGACTCACTCACAAGTAACTTTTGGTACCTTTTACTGTAGAGCTGGCAGGTTCTCCCTAGAGCACTGTGAGGCGAAGGATGCACATTCAGACTCCCCCATGGGTAGGTATATGGCCTCCTGTCCTTTGCACTGTGTGATCCAGTCCTGACCTGCATGTAGCTAAGTCTGACTCTGTCTCTATTCTGTACCTGGCTGAATTGGTGATTGGACCTTCTATTTGGTAGAACAAGTCTTTTCAGGCTGATCGAGCTGACTCCGTCCTCCTGGTCCTGTTGCTTAACAGCTCTGTGGTACCCTGGGACTTGTAGTCCTACAGGAACTCCGGTGTTCTCCTAAAGGTTGTAGAAATCCTTAAAGGCTCGGACCCCGATGTCCGGTGACTTGTTAGGGAGAGCTATTAATGCTCCTTTTTCCCTCTGCTTCCACTTGCCTTCGACCCTACCCGGGTCCTGCTCACAACACACATTGGCAGCAGGCAAGCTGCCTCTTCGCCGCTCTCTAAGCGTCGGCACGCTTCTTAGTCAGATTTGCTTCTCATTTAGCTCTGACCAGACTAGGGTGGTTTCAGTACACACCCGTACCAGCCTCCATGTATAGGCTCTAAGCAGCTCTCTTTCTGACAGAGCTGGGGCTCAGAACTGAGCTAAACTTCTCTCCTCTCCTCTGATCTTATCTGAGCTGCTCCGTGAGCTGCTCTAGCAATTCTCCGGCAAAGTGAAACTAAAAACTGAGTTTATGTATGCCTGCAACCAGCTCCCTCTAATGGTCTCCTAAGGTAAGCTGGAATGTGTGTGTGCATATTGACCTCTAGTGGGGTCCTCTGTCAGTGCACCCTTCTGGAGATGTGGATTCAGTCGCAGCTGGGCTCCACACACACACACATACACACACACACAAAGCACCGCACTACATACACACAGACACACACAGAGACACACACACGTCTTACCTGTCCAGCGTCCACGCTCTCTGCCACAGCCGGCCGCTGAATGATGACGTCATTCAGCGGCGCTGCTGTGAGAGGAAGCGCCGGCACCCCCTGGAGCTGCGGCAGCGGAGGCACGGCAGAGGTAAGTATTGTGCCAGCTGATGCCGGGGCCCTGAGCAAGCGGGGGGGCCCAGTGGCGGCGCTGACACCGCTCGCCTCCGCTAACGGGCGCGGGGGTGCCAGACGGCGAGTGGGCCCCCCCGCCTGCTCAGGGCCCCGGCACTTGCCCGGGTGTACCGGGTGCTGACGCCGGCCCTGCTGGGAAGTGTCTCAAGGGAGTCTGGCTGAGACAAGTGGAGAGTGTGTCCTGCACAGGGCTGCCTGGAAGGTTCCTGGAAGGTCTGTCGCTGTTGGATCGGATTCCTGGAAGCACGTGGTGAGACTTGGAACTTGGTGGCCGGGGTGTTGGACTGGGGTCCTGAATAGCACCCGGACAGGACACAGGGGTGTGCGGAGCCTGTGACGGTCCCACACTGAGAACCATGCGGTTCTATTGAGGAGTTTGGCTGGAGTCAGCCTGGAATTGACTTTCTGTTACAATGTGTCAGTGAGCACTGGAAGCGAGTCCAGATCACCCGGGAAGGCACCTGGCGGTCCCTGCTGGCTTGCAGCTGCTTAGTCAAGCCCGTCCCATGCAAGGGTGAGTCTGGGACCAGTAGTTTGCAAAGATGGAACGCATTTATGTTTTTGTCATGTTTTTGTTACCTGGTCTTAACGAGACAGTAAACCGTTATTTTTGGACTTAATGCCTGTGTGTTGCCTCATTACTGCGTGCCCGGCCTCGGCCTACCAGAGCGAATCCCTACACCTCATATTTTACACAGCTGAGGTAGTGGCATACTGCTTATAGCAGAAGACCACACAGCTGCTACGGGGTCTTTGAGTCAGGGAGGCCGGGTGCCATCTGGCATCACACTTCTTACGGTATGTGCATCCTGGAAGCAAATGTAGTTGAATACTACGGGGGCATCTTACTTTGCTGGGTGTACTGTAGGGTCATCATAATGTAAGTGTGGAGGGTACTATGAATAGATTCACTATTTGTATATCATATTGAGTTTGAGGAGGCATTTTTGTTGACATCATACTTTATTACTTTATGGGGGCCACCATAAATGGGTAATAGTAAGTTAAAAAAAAGGGCTTCAAAAGGGCTAAATTAATTTACAAGTGCAATTCATGTCACTCTCACTGTCTTTAAAAGCTGGGAAATGTGTCCTTATGTGATCCCATCTACTTCACCAATTATCTTTTTTTTAAGTGGGGCGGGGATTAGGACTTTTTTTTTATAGGGTCACATGATTTTTATGCATGCCCTAAAGCTGACGCTTTGTATTGGGTTTAAAAAACAACATATGGGATCTGAGCACAGCAACAGAACTCAAATCTCTCTACTGTGCCAACTGGATACAAATTGGTAGAAAAACTGTGAGGGAACAAAAGCGCATAAAACCATTGAGTGATACCTTTTTGAGTGCAAGGAAAGTAAAAAGAAGGTGCTTAGGTTGTGCGGCACAACTCCTGTGAACACCTGAAAATATCAGCTGCTGCTGCCTTGTTTCTGGGGGATGATCGCCTCCAGGATAGTTGACAAATAACGACAATAACACGATATCAGGCTGAGCTGCTGTAATGAAGAGTTGAAAGTTTTTTATTTCCACAATATGTTTCAAAGTTGGACAAGCAACTTTTAAAGGTGAAAAAAAGAATTGCAATAACCCCTGCTATATTGTGTCTCCTACCATGAAACCCTATTGTCCCAGTAATGAAAAACCAAGACCATGAACCTGGCGTTGTTCATGACATTCTTGATGAGGGAGTGTTCTGGGTCACATGCCTCCTAATGAATCAAGCGCATCTAACAAGTGACTTGCACCTCTTCTGATTGTTACGCCACCAAGGCACTAGATAATAACATCGGCCGCAGTAGCAACAGCAGCCACAACAAAGGTGTCACAGACTGCAATAATGTGCGATCAATGCAGCACACTGAAAGCTACACCATTTCCTAGTCTGTACAGTCCGCCACTGGAGTACAAAAGTCATTGGAGATCAATGGCTTGTTCATCTTGATGAAAGTTAGGTGGTCTACACTCTCTACTCCAAAATGCCAAAGGGTCCAAACCCCCTTCTATTGGCATCGATATTGAGCTCGAGATACTCCTGCACCATCCTCTCCAGTCATTCCCCATGTGTCAGACTTGTATTCACTTGTTCTGCTGCAATTATTCATTTATTCATGCCTTTGCATCATGTCACATTCTGGTCATATTTAAATATTTTGTATGTCACTTTTAATATCGCATCCCTTTTTTTAGCACATGTTCACCAAAACTCTTTATACAGACAGTGCTCAGCATAAATGAGTAATAACTAAATACAATTTCTAAAATTTTTACAAGACTGAGTTTCATAGCGCATGCTTTAACCCATAACATGAAAGTTAAGCTAATAATGTAACTTTCATTAAAAAATCTTCAGTTTTACTCAATTTAGTTGATGCAAAAATGAGTACACCTCACATTACAAACAACAACATCTAGAATTTTGTATGACCTCCTTGATTTTTAAGGACAACAACAAGCTTTCTAGGCATCGAATGACCAAGTTGCCGACATATTGCAATATCTTTTTCTATTCTTCAAGAGCGGCCTGTTTTAGAGTCTGGATGCTGGATGGAGAGTGATGACAACTTGTCTCTTTAGAATTATAGAATGGGTTTTCGGTTTGGGTTCAGATCAGGAGACACTTAGCCACTGAATCACTTTCACCCTTTTCTTTTTCAAAAATACAACACTGGCCTTACATGTGTGTTTTCTGGAAAAGTACATGTATACCAAGGACACTGATATCACAAGATAGACCATCACTTCCAAACAGAAATCTGTTGTGTACAGGTGCTTACTAAGAGTAGCCATCTTCATATATAACCAACAAAATAAAGTAGCACTCTGTAGCGCTATAGCATACAAACATGAAACACTGCTCAAAAAAATAAAGGGAACACTCAAATAACACATCCTAGATCTGAATGAATTAAATATTCTCATTGAATACTTTGTTCTGTACAAAGTTGAATGTGCTGACAACAAAATCACACAAAAATTATCAATGGAAATTAAATTTATTAACCAATGGAGGCCTGGATTTGGAGTCCTTACAACGCCTGGGCATGCTCCTGATGAGGCTGCGTATGTTCTCCTGAGGGATCTACTACCAGACCTGGACTAAAGCATCCGTCAACTCCTGGACAGTCTGTGGTGCAACGTAACGTTGGTGGATGGAGCGAGACATGCTGTCCCAGATGTGCTCAATCGGATTCAGGTCTGGGGAATGGGCAAGCTAGTCTATAGCTTCAATGCCTTCATCTTGCAGGAACTGCTGACACACTCCAGCCACATGAGGTCTGGCATTGTCCTGCATTAGGGGGAACCAGGGCCAACCGCATCAGCATATGGTCTCACAAGAGGTCTGAGGATCTCAACTCGTTACCTAATGACAGTCAGGCTACCTCTCGCGAGCACATGGAGGGCTGTGCGGCCCTCCAAAGAAATGCCATCCCACACCATTACTGACCCACTGCCAAACCGGTCATGCTGAAGGATGCTGCAGGCAGTAGATCACTCTCCACGGTGTCTCCAGACTCTGTCACTTCTGTCACATGTGCTCAGTGTGAACCTGCTTTCCTCTGTGAAGAGCACAGGACGTCAGTGGCGAATTTGCTAATCCTGGTGTTCTGTGGCAAATGCCCAGTGTCCTGCACATCGTTGGGCTGTGAGCACAACCCCCATCTGTGGACGTCGGGCATTCAGGCCATCCTTATGGAGTCGGTTTCTAACCGTTTGTGCAGACATATGCACATTTGTGGCATGCTGGAGGTCATTTTGCAGGGCTCAGGCAGTGCTCCTCCTGTTGCTCCTTGCACAAAGGCTGATGTAGCGGTCCTGCTGCTGGGTTGTTGCCCTCCTACGGCCCCCTCCACGTCTCCAGGCGTACTGGCCTGTCTCCTGGTAGTGCCTCCAGCCTCTGGACACTACGATGACAGACACATCAAACTTTCTTGCCACAGCTCACATTGATGTGCCATCCTGGATGAGCTGCACTACCTGAGCCACTTATGTGGGTTGTAGAGTCCGTCTAATGCTACCATGAGTGTGAAAGCACAACCAAATTTCAAAAGTGACCATAACATCAGCCAGAAAGCATTGGTACTGAGATGTGGTCTGTGGTCCCCACCTACAGAACCACTCCTTTATTTAGTGTGTCTTGATAATTGCCAATAATTTCCATCTGTTGTCTATTCCATTTGCACAACAGCATGTGAAATTGATTGTCAATCAGTGTTGCTTCCTAAGTGAACAGCTTGATTTCACAGAAGTTTGATTTATTTGGTGTTCTATTCTGTTGTTTAAGTGTTCCCTTCATTTCTTTGAGCAGTGTAACATTTGAATTGCATTACTGCTCTAGATAATATGAAAAATTGAAAATACTTAGTGCATAAATTGACCAATTCATGTGTACCTGGTGTACATACATAGGCTCTCTGACTGAGCACTCCATCCCTCAGCCTTTGGCTGTTTTAATTACAGCAGGATCCTGCCTACCCATATAAATGTAGGCTATGAGCCCAAGAGATGAGTCTGCCTTATCGCAGCTGCCGGGTACACATGAATTGGCCAATTTATGCACTAAGTATTCTTGGTATATTCTTTTATCACAAGTAAAGTATATTATATATTTTTTATACTACCGTATATACTCGTGTATAAGCCGAGATTTTCAGCACCTTTTTTCGTGCTGAAAATGCCCCCTCGGCTTATACACGAGTCATAGGGCAGAAACCAGCGGGGGAGGGGGTGCCGCGGCAGGAGCCGGTGGCTGGGATCATACTCACCCCTCCCCGTGCCATCGCTGAGTGTCCCTGCAATCCTGCGTTCTCCCCGTCTTCTTGCAGCTATCCAGCGCTGAGCGGTGATGTAATACCCGCTCATTAGGGTCATGTAATATGGACGCGACGCCACTCCCATGGGCGTGGCCTTAATATTCATGACCTTAATGAGCGGTATTACATCACCGCTCAGTGCTGGAGAGCTGCAGCAGGAAGACGAAGAACGCAGGATTGCAGGGACACTCAGCGATGGCACAGGGAGGGGTGAGTATGATGGAGGAGAGGACAAGGAGCACGAGCAGGATGGGGGGAGAATGGTGGACGGGGGAAGCATAGAGGAGGACGGGGGAAGCTGGAGCAGGACAGGAAGCATGAAGCAGGAGGGGGGGAGATCGTGGACGGGGAAGCTGGAGCAGGACGGGGGAAGCTGGAGCAGGACCGGGAAGCATGGAGCAGGAGGGGGGGAGATCGGTGGACGGGGAAGCGTGGAGGACGGGGGGGGAGATCGGTGGATGGGGGAAGCGTGGAGGACGGGGGGGAAGCATGGAGAAGGACAGGAGAGGATGGAGGGCACAGAGGAGCACAGAGCAGGACAGAGGGCACAGGAGGACAGAGAAGGAATGGGGGAGCACAGCGGAGGACGGAGGGGGGAGTACAGAGGAGAATGGGGGAGCACAGAGCTGGATGGGGCTGCACAGAGCAGGAGGGCAGTTTATACACCCGGCTTATACACGAGTCAATAATTTTTCCCAGTTTTTTGTGGCAAAATTAGGGGGGTCGGCTTATACATGGGTCGGCTTATACACAAGTATATACGGTAATTTGGAAGCTTGGTGTTTTTGTGATTTTGAGCTTATTTTTATGGATACCTAACTTGTATTTGTCATGCATTAATCCAGGTGTCATCCTACTAACATTTTCATTGGTGTTCATTTATGACTATATAGTGGTGCATCATTTTTGTTGTTTTAGAGAATGTGTCATCAGAAAATGAACCGTCGTTTAAATCAAATTTGTTTTATTGTCATAACATGGTCTTTAATAAAATAACGAAAATTAATAATCTTGCGATTTTCACACTTGCCGCTGGCACTACGCTAAATTCATACTTCCTGTCCTTTACAAAGAGTTTTCAGCAGTTTCCCTATCATCACAGGCAGGATAACAATGCATAGATGATAAACAGGATTCACCAATCACAATAGGTATTGTCACGTACTCACGCTCCCATTACAGTGACCTTTGCACATGCTTATTGGATGCTTCAATACAAAACAGAGGATCTGAGTCTGACCAGGCTATGTATATGTGTTGTACATTTGTTGTTTCCTGAAACAACAGTAAGATAGAGTATAAAAAAGCCCCAGTAGCCAATGAGAAAACAGCAAGATTTATAATTTTTATTTTTAATACAGATTTTGATATGAAAAAATAAAAACAGTTAACACAAAAATATAATTTAAATAATAGATCATTCTCTGATGACACATTCCTTTTAAGTTTAAGTTCTCGTTATTTTGAAAAACTATTAGTTGGTAATCTTGGACCAGAGGTAACTCAGGCAGTTGTAATCATACATTTCCATAAATGCAAAGTCTTTCAAAATGAAAGCTGCAATCCAACAGGTGACCCCCTCTGTGATGCTTTCATACTCAAAAAGGACTTAAGGAAAGGAATTGTTTACTGATACATCGTTGTGTTAATCTCTTTTTTTTAAGCTAAAATGAAATAATTTCTTCGAAGAGCTTATTTTCTGTCTTGCTTTTTCTCATTTTAATTTTGAATATTTTATATCTTAATTGGCTGATACAGTTGTACATTACCCTGCATTATACATCACACAGATGATTATTCTGCAACATTGGATGTTACATTTATAAATATGAAAATAAAAACAGGACGCTGATTTCACTTTGAAACCGCATGAATTCCCTAAATTGTAGCAGTCTGACAATATAAGTATAATATACGAGCGCAGTAATTGAAGAAAATTGACTAACTGGAGACAAATGGCTCAACTAGGAGAATAGTCTCTGAGCAATTATCTGCCTTGCATTATACCATTGCTATTACACATCCAATACAAAAAGACATTTACATCACAACTGTGTCATAAGAATAAAGTAATTGTCCCCTGAGGTATATCACAGTATTATAATAGCTATATTCTTCTGCATAGGAGTTAGTATTAAAGTAGTTATATTCTTGTACATAGAGAGCAGTATTATAGTAGTTATATTCTTGTAGATAGGGGGCAGTATTATAGTAGTTATATTCTTGTACATAAGGGCTGCATTATAGTAGTTATATTCTTGTAGATAGGGGCAGTATTATAGTAGTTATATTCTTGTAGATAGGGGCAGTATTATAGTAGTTATATTCTTGTAGATAGGGGCAGTATTATAGTAGTTATATTCTTGTACATAAGGGCAGTATTATAGTAGTTATATTCTTGTAGATAGGGGCAGTATTATAGTAGCTATATTCTTGTAAGTAGCATCAGGATTATAGCAGTTATATTCTTGTACATAGGGGCAGTATTATAGTAGTTATATTATTGTACATAGAGGCAGTATTATAGTAGTTATACTTTTGAACATAGCGACAAAACAAACACCCAAGTGCAGAAGAGACAGGGGGAAAAAGGAAGAAACTCCAACCCAGGCGGTAGCGGTAACAATGTAAGAATTTATTTATTGTCAATACAAATATATAAAATAAGCACATGCATCAATTACAAGATAGTAAAAAGGAAGCATGAACACCATCAAAATAATATCCAATACCCAGGTATTTAACAAATAAAATCAGGAAAATATACAGATAGTGCACAAACTATACAATGCTGCTAATATAATAATACACCCTGGTATGAGAGATATATATGTGCAACCATAAAAATATGTTATACAAAAACAATCAAAATATGACCAGTGCACAAAAAAACTGAAAAAAGTGCTATATGGCTATATAGCCAGATAAAATTATATAAAAAATATTTTCAATTAGTGCCAAAACCGGAGGGCCAATTAACACAAATGAAGTGTAAGCCAACATATGCTTGTGCCAAAGAGTCCACCGATACCAAGTGATACCCGAGTGTGAGTATATTACCTGAAAAAAACAGGGAGGGAAAAAAGGTGGTGGTGACCGTGCTGCCTGTAACGCGCCCCGACGCGCGTTTCGGAAGTATTCCTTCCCTGACGTTTCACGTGGGTTTCCTCGGGGGATTGTCTGCTGCAAAACGCATATTGGTGTTGCTGTCTGCTGCACACATCTGGTTTTCTCCAGACAGACACCATATTGTTGGTTTTATAAGTATTTATTGGCCTATCGTGTTACCTAAACCTGCTATAACAGCACGTATGTTGTATGCCTCTGCGGTCTACCACTCAGCTTCGGCCGCTGTGGATGCTGCTGAGCATAGATGTCGGTCCCAGCATCTTTCTCAGGCTTGTGCTGTTCGTTTGGTTACTGCTAGCTCTCCAGCCAAATCTATGGAAACCAGTGATAGGCAGTGGCTACCAGGGTCTAAGTCCAGAAATCACCTTTCTGAGCATGTCCGTGAGGTGGCGTCCTCTCATTGGTGCTCAGACATCATCTGCTCTGGTGATGTGGCAGATCTGGATTGGCCCGTGGGCAATGACAGTGTGAGTGTGTCACGACGTATAACAGATATATTCAAAGATAGCAACCTATATCTAATGTGACATCATTCTAAATTTCATATAATAGAGAAAATCAACATGTATACATAGTATCTGCCAGCAATGTCTTACCTGACATAATATCCTATGTATTGTGGGTCAATTCTGTGTACGTGTCACGCTGTCTCTGGATAGAGGTGGACCAGGGTCTATGCTGACCCTGAACTGGGGTCCTGACTAGTCCCTCTACCTGGAGGTACTGTTAATGGTACAGAGGTCCAGGCCGCCAGCGTAACCCTGTCTCCTGTAGATCCCTGACCACTGTAATCTAGTCCTGAGAAGGACCCTGATTACCACCACAGGGAATGGGCAGGTCACAGCTTACACACAGTCTAAGACAAACGAGACAGACAAGGGGTAAAGAAAACACAGCATTGCATACAAAACTTCCACTACAGAGGAACACAAAAGGTTAAGGAGATAAACAATAAGCGAGGAGAGGAAAAACCACAACAGGCACTCTTAGCTTAAGTCTTCTCAGAAACGATCCGCTCTGCTGGTCTGAATGAATGCTTTCACCGGCAACTTCCCCAGCAGACCAGCAGGTATATGAAGGAAGCTAATTAACAAAACATCAATCGCAGCTGGGCGAGGCTGGTCAGCCCAGCACCGAGAGAGAAAGAATTAACTCCCTCAGTGCCGAAAAACACCCAGCACCAGTAACTCAGCTGTGCGAAGTCAGGGTGTGCAATAGCGACGATCTTCGCAGCGACACACCCGTGACAGTACTCCCCCTTCTACGAGGGGCCTCTGGACCCTCAGGGCCTGGTCTATCTGGGTGAGTAGTGTGGAAGGCCCGAACCAAACGGTCTGCGTTAATATCCGATGCAGAAACCCACATCCTCTCCTCAGGACCATACCCCTCCAATGAACAAGGTACTGAAGGGACCGGCGATTCAGACGTGAGTCAATGATCTTCGATACCTGAAACTACAAATTACCATTGACCACCACTGGAGGAGGAGGTAGAGGTGACGGTATAACTGGTGCCACGTACCTCTTAAGCAACGATTTGTGGAACACATTGTGGATTTTAAATGTAGGAGGGAGGTCAAGACGGAAAGCCACCAGATTAACTATTGAACTGATCCTGTATGGCCCGATGAATCTGGGACCGAGTTTCCAGGAGGGAACCTTAAGTTTTATATTCTTGGTAGACAACCATACCAGATCGTTCACACTTAGGTCCGGACCAGACACTCTCCTCCTATCAGCCATACGTTTGTATCGGTTCCCCATAGTGCTCAGATTATTAAGCACTCCTCTCCACACTGAAGCAAGTGACGACGAAAATCGTTCCTCCTCAGGAACCCCAGAAGAGCCCCCCCCATTGAAAGTACAAAACTGGGGGTGAAAACCATATGCCCCAAAAAACGGGGACTTACCAGTGGACTCGCTCCGCCTATTGTTAAGAGCGAACTCTGCCAGAGGCAAGAAAGAAGACCAGTCCTCTTGGTTCTCTGAGACAAAACACCGGAGATATGTCTCTAAGCTCTGATTCAGACGCTCTGTCTGACCATTGGTCTGCGGATGAAAAGCCGAAGAAAATGACAACTGCATCCCCCGACGAGAACAAAATGCCTTCCAGAATTTGGACACAAACTGAGACCCCCGATCCGACACCACATCGGAAGGCAACCCGTGAAGTCTCACAATCTCCCCAATGAACACCTGCGCCAGAGTTTTAGCATTAGGAAGAGCAGGAAGAGCAATAAAATGTGCCATTTTGCTGAACCTGTCAAATACAACTAGTATGACAGTTTTACCTGAAGACGGAGGAAGGTCCGTAATGAAGTCCATAGACAGATGGGTCCATGGACGCTCCGGGATTTTCAACGGTAAAAGGGCCCCAGACGGACGGGTATGTGGGGTCTTAGAGCGCGCACATACCCCACAGGACGCGACAAAAGTTACCACCTCTTTATTTAAGTTAGGCCACCAAAACCGGCGAGAAACGAGATCTACAGTTGCTTTACTCCCTGGGTGTCCTGCCAAAGCAGAATTATGATGTGCCTCGATAACCTTTTGTCTTAACTGATCTGGAACAAACAGTTTCCCTGGAGGTCCTACAGGGGCGTCCCCCTGAGCCTCCAATACCTCCTCCTCAAGCTCAGAGCATACAGCCGACACCACAACTCCCTCCTGAAGAATAGGAACCGGGTCATCCGTCTTCCCGGCCCCCGGGAAACTACGAGATAAGGCATCAGCCTTTACATTTTTTGACCCAGGACGATATGTGACGACAAAATTAAACCTGGTAAAAAACAACGACCATCTAGCTTGCCTGGAATTCAGACATTTAGCAGACTCTAAATACAGCAGGTTCTTGTGATCAGTAATGACGGTGACCGGGTGGACTGCCCCCTCCAAAAAGTGACGCCACTCTTCAAAAGCCAACTTAATGGCCAAGAGTTCCCTATTGCCGACATCATAATTCCTCTCGGCGGACGACAATTTTTTAGAGAAGAAAGCGCACGGATGCCATTTACCAGGGGACGGACCTTGAGATAATACCGCACCCACTCCTACGTCAGATGCGTCTACCTCCACAATGAACGGTTGTGATGCATCAGGTTGGATGAGTATGGGTGCTGAAGCAAAACATTTTTTCAAGGAGGAAAATGCTTGACAAGCTTTGTCAGACCACCTAGAAAAATCCGTCCCTTTTTTTGTCATGTCAGTGAGAGGTTTGACAACAGATGAGAAATTACGAATAAATTTCCGGTAGTAGTTAGCAAACCCCAGGAAACGCTGCAGTGCTTTAAGATCCTCTGGCCGATCCCATTCAAGCACAGCCTTCACTTTCCCAGGGTCCATACGGAAACCGGAGGCTGACACCAAGAATCCTAAAAACTGAAGTTCTTGTACAATGAATACACACTTCTCCCATTTGGCGTACAGTTTATTATCTCGCAAGATCTGCAACACTTGTCTCACATGCTCCTGATGAGACACAAGATCCGGCGAGTAAATTAAGATGTCATCTAGATAAATGACAACAAACTGTCCCACTAGGTGGCGAAAGATGTCATTAACAAAATGTTGAAACACCGCTGGGGCAGTAGTCAGACCGAAAGGCATGACAAGGTTCTCATAATGTCCCTCCGGAGTGTTAAACGCCGTCTTCCACTCATCCCCCTCTTTATCCTAATCAGATTATACGCCCCCTGAGATCCAACTTAGAGAACCATTTGGCGCCCACAATCTGATTGAAGAGATCAGGAATAAGTGGGAGCGGATACGGATCTTGGACCGTAATCCGATTAAGCTCACGGAAATCCAGGCAAGGGCGTAGGCCTCCATCTTTTTTCTTCACAAAGAAGAACCCCGCGGCCACTGGGGAAGATGAAGGTCTAATATGCCCCTTGGCCAGACTTTCCGAAATGTAATCCTTCATAGCTTGCCTCTCAGGACCAGAAAGGTTATATAACCTAGATTTTGGTAACTTAGCATCAGGAAGCAATTTTATAGCACAGTCATATGCGCGATGAGGAGGTAATTCTTGACACCCTTCCTCTGAAAACACATCCTCAAAGTCCTCCAGAAAAGGAGGTAAAGTTCTAGGCACGACCGTACCGATGACCGTGTTCATGCAGTTACTATTGCAAAATTCACCCCACTGGCTTATCTCTCTGGATTGCCAATTAATAACTGGGTTATGTTTAGTTAACCAAGGAAGTCCCAACACAATAGGAGTGGGAAGGCCCTCCAACACATAACAAGACAATAGTTCTTTATGTATTGCCCCCACTCGAAGGTCTATGTTATGCACGGCTTGCACAAAGCTACCTTGACCGAGAGGCCTGGCGTCAATAGAGAATATAGGGATAGGTTTGGCCAATACACTCAGTTGCATACCTTGCACCTGGGCAAACCGAGCGTCCACCAGATTAGCCGCGGCCCCACTATCCAGAAGAACAGAAATCCTCTCAGTTCTCGTACCTACCACCACCTCCGCTGGTACGAGAAACTGAGACGGACTTGGGACGAAATACATACTCCCAGATTGTCGTCCACCACACAACCTGGGATTAATAGTTTTCCGGCGACTTCTTGCTCAGTACAGTACGGGATGGACACCCCTCAATAAAATGTCCCTCTCTCCCGCAGGAGAAACACCTTCTTGTTTTGCGGCGCACCGCCGATCCCCTCCCTCGGAATGATGTCCCTCCCAACTGCATAGGTTCCTCGGAACAAACCAGGGGAACCTCAATATTAGGGACTTTAGAAGGAGGTGGAGTTATCACAGGGGGCGGAGTTACCCCACACCTCTCCCGAAGCCATCTATCAATGCGAATAGCAAGAGCCATAGCGGCCTCCAGTGACGGGGGAGAATCATACTGAGCCAACACATCTTTTAATTTGTCAGATAAACCTTGACAAAACTGGCTCTTAAGAGCCGGGTCATTCCACTGAGTATCCGTGGCCCACCTACGGAACTCTGAAGAAAATTCCTCCGCCGGACGATCTCCCTGCTGTATCCTACGTAACTTCATTTCAGCAAGGGAGACCCGATCCGGGTCATCATATACCAGACCCAGGGCTGTAAAAAATCGGTCCACTGACTGGAGAGCCGGGGAGCCCGGGGGGAGAGAGAACGCCCAGGATTGAGGGTCCCCTTGTAAGAGCGAGATGACAATTCCCACCCTCTGATCCTCACTCCCCGACGACTGCGGCCGCAGCCGAAAATACAATTTACATGCTTCCCGGTGAACCTGTCCGGGAGAGCTACTTTAGGTTCAAATCTGGTTTGCTCCCGGGGGTACAAAACCTTGGATTTAACGTCCGTCAGCTCCATGGACAAACTCTGCAACTGCTGAGCTAAATGGGCTACTGGATCCATGGTGGCTGGGGAGAATCTAAGCCAAATCTATGGAAACCAGTGATAGGCAGTGGCTACCAGGGTCTAAGTCCAGAAATCACCTTTCTGCGCATGTCCGTGAGGTGGCATCCTCTCATTGGTGCTCAGACATCATCTGCTCTAGTGATGTGGCAGATCTGGATTGGCCCGTGGGCAATGACAGTGTGAGTGTGTCACGACGTATAACAGATATATTCAAAGATAGCAACCTATATCTAATGTGACATCATTCTAAATTTCATATAATAGAGAAAATCAACATGTATACATAGTATCTGCCAGCAATGTCTTACCTGACATAATATCCTATGTATTGTGGGTCAATTCTGTGTACGTGTCACGCTGTCTCTGGATAGAGGTGGACCGGGGTCTATGCTGACCCTGAACTGGGGTCCTGACTAGTCCCTCTACCTGGAGGTACTGTTAATGGTACAGAGGTCCAGGCCGCCAGCGTAACCCTGTCTCCTGTAGATCCCTGACCACTGTAATCTAGTCCTGAGAAGGACCCTGATTACCACCACAGGGAATGGGCAGGTCACAGCTTACACACAGTCTAAGACAAACGAGACAGACAAGGGGTAAAGAAAACACAGCCTTGCATACAACACTTCCACTACAGAGGAACACAAAAGGTTAAGGAGATAAACAATAAGCGAGGAGAGGAAAAACCACAACAGGCACTCTTAGCTTAAGTCTTCTCAGAAACGATCCGCTCTGCTGGCCTGAATGAATGCTTTCACCGGCAACTTCCCCAGCAGACCAGCAGGTATATGAAGGAAGCTAATTAACAAAACATCAATCGCAGCTGGGCGAGGCTGGTCAGCCCAGCACCGAGAGAGAAAGAATTAACTCCCTCAGTGCCGAAAAACACCCAGCACCAGAAACTCAGCTGTGCGAAGTCAGGGTGTGCAATCGCGACGATCTTCGCAGCGACACACCCGTGACAGAGTGCTTGGGTTGGAGCTTTGGCTTTTAAAGGCTCCTGGCATTTGTGTTCATGAGTGTATATTCTACCACTCTGAAAGCACTTGTGTGTGTTGAGATCTTGTTCAGCTCAGTACCAGTTAGGGTTTTTGCATGTTGCTTGGCTTCCAGCATCTGTATCTGGTCGTGTGTGCGGTTAGCACAGCTGAGTTACAGAGCAAGTCCAACCACAGAGCCTTTTTGCTCCCCTGTGAGTTCTAAAGGGTTAAGCTGTAGCTAACTAGCGTCAGCGTGGTATTTTCCTTTTGCCTCTGCGTCTGTTTAGGCCACGTGTGCGATTGGCACGGGTCAATTACATAGCGACCTCAACTCCTAGCTCCTTCTCTCTGTGAATTTAACAGAGCTGTTTGTTGTGCGTTCTGTTCGCACTGCGTGAAATTAACACAGTCGTATTTAGGTGCATGCTTGCCGTATGTTCTGCCATTACTCTATAGCAGCAGTTTTACCTCTCTGCATGGTGGACCACTGGTTGCAATTGCACCTTAATATTATTTAATATTTTGTGCGATCCGCTAACCCTAACAGTATACTAGCACCATGGTCTGGCTAGTAATGGCGAATGAGCAGAATCTACATTGGTACATCCAGCAGCTGGAGGGCAAATTGTCCACTCTTGAGTGGGCGACTTCAGCAGTGGATCGTACCGCAGTAGCAGCACAAGCTGCCAGTGAGGCCGCTACCAGGGTTTCTGCTGCAACTCATGTTTCATCTTTCCCACATTTCTCACTTCTCGATAAGTTCTCTGGGGACAGTATGGCTTGCAGTGGATTTGTGAACCAGTGTGCTATTCAGGTGGAGCTACTGGCCTCACGTTTCCCATCTGAGCGAGACAAAGTGGAAATCGTGGTGTCTCTATTGACGGACAGGATGTTGAAGTGGGCTACGCCTTTGTGGGAGCGTAATGACCAGGTAGTTCAGAGTGCCTCTCGCTTTCTGGGTGCCCTGAAACAGGTCTTCTTAGGACCTCAAGTTACTCATGACGCCGCGCTCCAAGTCTTGGCATTAACCCATGGTTCTTCTTTGGTCAGCCAGTTTGCCATCCAGTTTCGGGCTTTAGGCCGGCGTCACACTGGCGAGTTTGATGCGAGTAAGTCGCACGACTTTCTCGCATCAACACCCGGCACGGCCGCCTGCTCTCGGACCCGAGTGTGCGGCTGCATGTATTTCTATGCAGCCACGCACTCAGGTCCGAGAGCGGGCGGCCGTGCCGGGTGTTGATGCGAGAAAGTCGTGCGACTTACTCACATCAAACTCGCCAGTGTGACGCCGGCCTTAGCATCCGAGTTGGAGTGGCCAGGTAAGGTCCTGATTCCCGTTTCCTGAAGGGGCCTTGCTGACCACAAAAGGATGCTCTGGTCACTGGGGAGATTCCCACTACACTGGAGGACTTAATATCAGTGTCCGCTCGTATCAATCTTCAGCACGTTGAACGAAGACTGGAACGAGCCCAGTGTAGACAAAGGATTCGGTTGGCCCCAAGTTTTACCAATCATTTGGAGTCTCCTGCTCAGACGAGCGAGCCAGTGGAGGCCATGGAGGTATCTCGAGTGGAACCTAGGTCCTGTTCCATTCGTCAATGCACGACCTGATTTGTTTTCAGGCAGGTTATTACGCTAACAAGTGTCCAGGTGGCAGGGAAACGACTGCTTCTAGTGGCTATCAGAGGAGGCTCACTAGACACGGGAGCTGTGTCCTCCAAATTAACCTTCAATGTGACTCTATCATATGGGTCGACCACTCACATTACTGATGCTTGGGTGGATTCCGGGGCTGAGGGCAATTTTCTGTCTTCCTCCTTCGCCCAATGGCATGCAATATCCCTAGTAATGCTCACAAAGCCAATCACCATCTTCCCTAATCACCCATAAAATCATTCCTCTTACACTCAATCTCTCCAAAACATCAGGAGATAATTTCCTTGTTGGTCATCCCCGAAGGTATTGATGAGGTACTGTTAGGCATACCTTGGCTGCGTCACTATTCATCTCACATAGATTGGGCTACTGGGAGCATATTGGGATGGAGTAGGTCATGTGAGGGACCATTTCTTAGGGCCCAAGTTCTGATTAGGTCGTCTGAGATCATTTCAGATCTAACTTCTCTTTCTAAGCACTACTGGCAATATGCTGACGTGTTCTCTAAGTAGGCAGCGAAGACTCTTCCTCCCCATCGCCCTTATGATTGTCCTATAGACCTTATCGAATGGAAGACTACATTTAATACTCGGAAAGGTCATAATGAGTACCTGGTAATGCCGTTCGGTCTCTGCAATGCTCTCGCAGTCTTCCAGGACTTCGTTAAGGACATCTTTCGGGAATTTTTATCCACGTCTGTAGTGGTGTATCTGGATGCCATACTTATCTTTTCTCCAGATGTTGACACTCACCAAATATATGTCTGTAAAGTCTTCAATCTCTTACGTGCCAATTTCCTCTTCACCAAATTGGAGAAGTGCGTGTTTGAGCAGGAGTCTCTACCTTTTGTAGGGTATATTATTTCAGACAATGGATTGGCAATAGACCCTGCCAAGCTCAGTCAGTGATGAACTGGCAGGAATCGAATTCCCTTAAAGCGTTGCAGCACTTTATGGGATTTATCAACTGTTACTGCCAGTTCATTCCCCACTTCTCTACCCTAGCAGCTACGTTGGTAGCACTCCCCAAGAAAAAAACTAATCCTAAGCAGTGGTCCGAGGAGGTCTCTAAGGTCTTTACTTCTCTGAAGTCTCACTTCGCTAGGGAGCCTGTGCTACATATGCCCGATATGGATAATCCCTTCATCCTGGAAGAGGATGCCTCCTCAGTCGGTGCTGGAGCACTCCTGTACCAGAAAGATGCTCAAGGTCGGAAACCTCCTTGTTTCTTTTTTTCTAAGACCTTCTCACCGGCAGAGAGGAATTATTCTATTGGGGACAGGGAGTTACTGGCCCTGAAACTGGCTTTCTCGGATTGGAGAAATCTCCTAGAGGGAGCTCGGCATCCTTTCAAGGTTTTCACTGACCACAAAACTCTGCTCTACTCCCGGTTTAATTTGAACATCGATTTTCTTTCTGAAGAGAAGAATTTACATGCCGATGCCCTCTGCCGTTCTGTAGTCTCATCCGAGGAGGGGGACTAACCACGGCTAATAGTCCCTTCGGAGAGTCTTCAAACTGTGGCTCCGGTGTCACTAGCGCAGGTGCCTCCGGGCAAATCATATGTACCAACTAACCTGCAGGTGGAGGTTCTCTCTTAGGCACACACTTCCAAGTTGGGAGGGCATTTCGGCATTAAGAGGACCACTGAGCTTTTGGCGAGGTTTTATTGATGGCCTTGGATGGCGCATGACGTGAGGGACTACGTCCAAGCTTGTGTCTCGTGTGCCAGGAATCGGCCTTCCAGGCTGAGACCCGCGGGTTTGCTTCATCCCTTGCAAGTGGCAGATAGGCCCTGGGAGATGGTCAGCATGGACTTTGTTGTGGACTTGCCTAAGTCCCGTAACAACAGGGTTATTTGTGTAGTCACCGACCATTTTTCCAAAATGGTTCATTTGGTCCCCATTTTGCGCGTACCATCTTCACAGGCCTTGGCGGTACTATTCGTTAAGCATATTTTCTGCCTTCATGCGATGCCTGACAAGATTGTCAGTGATTGGGGTCCCCAGTTCACGTCTCAGTTCTGGAGAGAGCTTTGTCGGCTTCTCAGCAAAGAGCTCAATCTCTCATCTGCGTGCAATCATGAGACAAATGAGCTGGTGGAGAGGACCAATCAGACTCTGGTCAGATATTTAAGACATTTTGTGTCTGCCAGGCATGACGACTGGGCGTCCTTGCTGCCTTGGGCGGAGTTTACACTGAGTAATGCCATTTCCGACTCCACGGAGCAGACGCCGTTTCTCCTAAACTATGGTTAGCATCTGTGGGTTCCTGTGCCCATGCCCGTCTCATCTTCTGACCCTAGGGAGGTGGACTGGGCAGTGGAGGCTTGTGACATTTGGGACTGCAAGCAGGATGCCATCAGGATTTCTAAGGAGAGACTGAGGGTCTCCGCCGAAGCACATCATCGTCCCGCTCCGGTCTACACTCCAGGCAATTTAGTGTGGCTGTCAGCTAGTAATATCAGGCTGCGTGTAGAGTTCACTAAATTTTCAAGGTCCTTGAACAGGTGAATCCTGTAGTTTATCGCCTCAACCTTCCACCACATTTGAACATCACCAACACCTTCCATGTGTCTCTGTTGAAACCTGTATTTGTGACTCGGTCTTCTGGGAATCCTGCTGGGAGTTTAGATACGTCCTCTGACGATTTTGAGGTCAATGACATTGTCGGGTCCAAGGTGGTGCGCGGCCAAACATTTTTTTGGTAGACTGGAAGGAAAATGGGCCTGGGAACCTATAGAGCGCATTTGTGCCCCTCAGCTTATTGCAACTTTTGCACATTGCCGAGGGGGATGCTAGCAGGAGGGGTAATGTTAGGCGCCAGGATTCTCACAATGCACAGTGTAGATCCCAAGCCTTGTCTGCCTCTGTGGTCTCTCATTCAGCTTTGGCTGCTGCGTGTGCTGCTGAGCATAGACGTTGGTCCCAGCATCTTGCTCAGGCTCACGCTGTTCGCTTGGTTACTGCTGGCTCTCCAGCCAAATCTATGATAACCAGGGATAGGAAGTGGCGACCGGAGTCTAAGTCCAGAAATCACCTTTCTGAGCATGTCCATGAGGTGGCATCCTCTCATTGGTGCTCAGACATCATCTGCTCTGGTAATGTAGCAACTCCGGATTGGCCAGTGGGCAATGTCAGTGTACGTGTTTGGGGGTGGAGCTTTGGCTTTAAAAGACTCCCTGCGACACCCGCAGGTGCGCTATTATCATTTGTATTTGTGAGTGGATACGCTACCACTGTGACTGCACGTGTGTGTGTTGAGCTCTTGTTCAGCTCAGTACCAGTTAGGGTTTTGGCTTGACGCTAGCTTCCAGCATCTGTATCTGGTCGTGTGAGCAGTTAGCACAGCTGAGTTACAGAGCAAGTCCAACCACAGAGCTTTTTTGACCCCCCCGATGAGTTCTACAGGGTTGTTATAGCTAACTACCGTCAGCGTACTATTTTCCTTTTGACTCTGTGTGTGTGCGATTGGCACGAGTCAATTATATAGTGATCTCAACTCCTAGCTCCTTCTCTCTGTGACGTTAACAGAGCTGTGTGTTGTGCACTCTGTTCACACTGCGTGAAGTTAACACAATTGTGTTTAGGTTTATGCTTGCCGTGTTCCGCCATTACTCTATAGCAGCAGTTTTACATCTCTGCACGGTGGACCCCGGGTTGCGATCGCACCTTAATATTATTTTATATTTTGTGCGATCCGCTAACCCTAACAGCATATTTTCAGCATTCTGATACCGTATGCCATCACCATCAACTGTTTTTAAATGTATTTTCTGTGCCAGCAATTGTCATTTTTTTGTAATAAACTTTTTTTAAAAATTGTACTTTGGATCTTTGACTCCTAGTCTCTTATATTATACATAGGACGCTTAGTAATGTTCTTGAACAGGGGACGGTATTATACTTGTGCTATTCTTCTGTATAAAGACTATTTTACAATAAATGTTTTTATAGATAAAAATGCACTTCATTATGGAGCATGAGATGCATTTAGTTATGTAAGGTCTGTAAGACTACATAAGTTACTTTGTTGTGCTGCTTTTTTCCTAGATTGAATAGTTGTAGGTTTGTCTTTAGTGCAGTCTTTTGGCCCATAACAAAACTTGTATTATTTTTAATAAAATGAAGCCTTTCAATTCTTGCATCTGGCCATAGGATGTGATTTCAAGGTCGGGTGCTTCTGTGACGATATCTGTAGTGTCAATTCATTAAGATTTGCTTGCGCTGACCCTTTCACGGATCCAGTGGAGATCAGAATATGTAACGTTATTGCAGTCTGACAGCTGGTAAAGGTCACCGAGCTACATTAATTCAGGTTATTTCTAAGCACATTGTTTGTGTAGGGGATATCTGATCCAGCATACCCGTTCACTCTGTACTATCGCAGCTTTTACCTCTTCTTTTATTTCTTGCACCCTCTCCCACCTGACACCTGTCTCTAGCACTGCCAGGGTTAAAGTCACCGATAGAGAGAGGATTATAATAAGTTTGCTAAGCTATTACTTTACAAAAGTCTGCAAGATTAGAAATAATTGACCACGGAACATTTTATACATTGTGACAAACCTTCGGGGTTTTCATTTTCTGCTCAGATTAACTCCTATCTAACCCATTAAAAAGCCAAACGCCAGCGGCTGTTTACTTGTCCTGCACCATTTTTATGTGTCTTGCTGCTAGTTTACTCTATGGCCTTCCTTATACAGAAATGTACCGATTCCACAACCAAATTATTTATTCACTAGTAAAGACTGGGATGCCATTCGACTGCTGCAATAAATAAAAGATGTTACATTGCAATGAATATGGTCACAAATCACTTTATATCATCATATATTTTGATTCAAGTTTTTGTGATGTGATAAGACAACCACAGAAATAACCATCAACTAGATGATAGATAGCAGAAAATCTGCTCTGTTCTATGTTACTGTCCATAGACGCACTTAAATTTTCATTTATTAGCGTTGACCTCCACTCTTCCCACTTGCCCTGGTGAGGTGGCAAGTGGGGTAATAGTTGTGGGGTTGATGTTAGCTACTTTATGGCCGCTGACATCAAGCCCAGGGGATAGTAATGGAGAGGTTTCTATAAGACACTCCCATTACTAACCTCATAGTCAAATGTAATAATGACAAACACAGAGTAAAGTCCTTTATTTGAAATAAAAACTTCCTAGCACTCATTTATTAACCAAAAATAAAAAAGCAAAGTTATACTCACGTTTTCGCCGATAATCCAATAATGCGTATGTCCCACAACGATCCGGATGGTTTGGTGAGTGGTCACATCAGTGATGTGACCACTCACCATGCAAGCCAGGACACACTGAGCTGAGCGTGTGAACGCGACAGTGTGTGATAGGCGGTTATGTTATCATTAAGGTTAAACATTAAGGTTACCGCTGGTTACAGGCAGCAGTTCTCACATTCAGCTCAGTGTCTTTAAGCTGGCATGGTGAGTGTATCTTGTATGATCTCCTTGTGTTGCATTTCTGGTAATTGTTAGTTAGTACTGTACATCAGTTTGGATACATTTTAGCCCATTCCTCTGTACAATAAAGCTTCAACTCTGTTATATTAGTTGGTTTTCTTCCATGAACTGCTCACTTTGCCTACTTCCGCATTTCTATAGGAATAAGATCAAGACTTTGACTTCTCCATTTTAAAACTTTAGCTTTATTCTTCTTTAAGTATTTGTTTGAAGAATGACTTTTGTGCTTTGGATCATTTGCTTGCTTCATACTCCATATTCTCGAGAATCAGCTCATGAAGAGATGATCTGACATTTTCCTTTCGAATTTTGTGGTATAATTTAGAATTCATTGTTCCATCAGTGATGGCATTCGTCCTGTCCCATATACAGCAAAACAAACCTAAACCATGACACTACCACCAGTGTTTTGCAGATAGTATGAGGTTTTTATACTATAAAACAGTATTTTTCTTTCTATAAAAATATTGCATCACATTTAAATAGAAAACTTATATTTTCATCTTATCCTTCCACAAAAACTTGTTCTAATCTCTTTTCCAATGACTTGTCCAGGTGATCGTTAGCAAATGGCAGCTGAATGGCAGTGTTCTTTTTGGAAAGCAGTGGCTTTCTCCTTGAAATCCTCCTGATAATAGGACTCATGCACATTAACATTTTCTATTGTGAGAGTACTTTAGTTGCTTAGATGTTTCCTTGAATTCCTTTGTGACCTTGCAGATTATTATATGCCTCTTGGAACTTGGTTGGTCTATAGACAGATGGGGGACGAGATGAGGAGGTGGTTTGTGAGTGGAGACTCTGAGTGTGCAGTCTGTTAGGTATGAAGAGATCCAAGATAGGGCCAAGTCTGTGATGCCAAGAGCTGAGAGAATCTTACACCCAGAGAAAGAATATGGAGTACAAGTCCAAAAATTGCTTAAAAAGGTACAAGCTTATTACATGCATTAATAAAGGGGTTAATACAAAATTAAATGTATTTTAACCCCTTGACGACATGTGCTGTACAAGTACTACACATGTCGTGTCCCTCCCTTTGATGTCGGCTCTGGTGCTGAGCCCACATCTTTCCCGGCACCTGTCAGCTGTTTCGCATAGCTGACATGTGACCTTAACAGCTGCGGGTGGAATGTTAGGTCTCTGGCGAAACATGTTGGGGAGGCTTTAGGGCAATTTTTTTTTAATACTGGTCAGATGTATATGGTGATTCTGAAGGGAATAAGGTAGCGGCCATACCAATAAATCCCAATAAACCGTGATACAGGTCAATGCATATGAATAAGGAGACAAGTACTGTGACTATGATCATTAAGGCCTCTTTCACATGTCCGTGTCTCCGGTACGTGTGGTGACAGTTTTCACATGTACTGGAGATACGTACACAAGTAGACCCTTTCAAATGAGTGGGTCTGTGCACATGTCAGTGTGTTTCCACGGACCGTGTGTTAGAGGTCGAGTTCCCGCTTCTGCACAAGGGGAATCTCGAGCCATCCCTGCTGCGGTCTCCCATCCGTCTCCGGCCGCAGTGGACTCTGCTCAGCATAGGCGTCGGTCCCAGTGTCTCGCCCAGTCTAACATTGTGCAGAGGATTACTGCTGCCTCTCCAGGCTCTACTTTTGTAGCCAGTACTGGTTAGCGGCGAGCAGACGTCTTTAGTACAAAGTGCTTGCTTTCCCCTTCTGACCATGCCCAGGGTGGTATCTCTCATTGGAGATCAGGGGTCACATGCTCAGGTGCTGCAGCAGCTCCTATTGGTCCACCAGGAAGGTCCTGAAACTTCCTGTGTTCTGGAACAGTTTCCTATTGGTCCTTATCTGGCAGGTCCTGTAGTTGCTACTATAAAAGGGTGGCATGGTTCGTGCCGCCATGCGCTAGTATCAACTACATTATGTGCTTTGCGCCAGTGTGATCTTGCACGCATGTGTTAGGGCTCGGCTGAAATAAGCCCCTAGAATAACGGCACCTCCGGTGAGGAGATTGTATGCACGTGTTTAGGGCTCGGCTGAAATAAGCCCCTAGAATACCGGCTTCTCCGGTGAGGAGATTGTCTGATTGCGTTGCTGATTGCATTACTACGGACTGCTGTCCGCACAGCAGTTGTCTGTGTATTCCTGTGGAGTTAACAGGACACAGTCCATATCTCTGCGTCGCTACCTTAGCGACACTGTGGTGTAACAGTACTCGCTTATACTGCCATATAGTGCCACAGTGTCTAGAGTTGCGACTCTGTGAAGTAACAGAGTTCGCCATACCGCCATCTTACTAGCAGCGGGCTCTGCCTGCACGGTGGACCCCGGGCTGCGAACGCACTTATTATTTGTATTTGTTTTGTGCGTTCCGCCAGCCCTAACATAATACTAGCGCCAGGGTCTGGCTGGTAAAATGGCGGACGACCAGCGTCTGCACCGGTATATCCAGCAGTTGGAGGGTAGGTTGGCGACTCTAGAGCGCACAACCTCAGCTGTGGATGTTACCGCAGTCGCGGTTCAGGCTGCTAGTGTGGCTGCAGCCAGTTTGTCCTCTGCCACCCCTGCTCCGACTTTTTCTCGCCTCCCACTTCCAGACAAGTTTACTGGTGACAGTAAACAATGTCGGGGTTTCGTCAGTCAGTGCTCCATACATTTAGAGCTTCTGGCTGCACGTTTTCGCACGGAGCGGGCGAAAGTGGGTTTTATCATATCCCTTTTGTGGGGCGGGTTGTTGGAGTGGGCAACGCCGTTGGGGGAGCGCGATGATCATGTGGTGCAGAGTGCTCCTCTCTTCTTGGACACTCTGAAACAGGTCTTTTTAGGACCTCGCGTCACCCACGATACGGCTCTCCAACTGTTGGCAATCACCCAGGGTTCATCCATGGTCAGCCAGTTCGCCGTCCAATTTCGGACTCTGGTCTCTGAGCTGGAGTGGCCAGATAAAGTCCTTATACCAGTATACTGGAGGGGATTAGCAGACCATGTAAAGGACGCCTTGTCTACCAGGGAGATTCCTGTCACACTGGAGGAGCTCATTACCATATCTACCCGCATCGACCTCCGTTTTAACGAGCGGAGGTTGGAGCGGGCCCAGTGTAGGCAGAGGTTCCGGCTGGCGCCCACCTTCGCCAGACCTCTTGAATCTTCCATTTAGGTGCCCGATTCCCCTGAGGCCATGGAAATTTCTCGAGCGAGACCTAAGTCTCGGGCCGCTCGAGTACCTGTGGTTTGTAACAATTGCCAACAGCTCTCTCTCTCCCGGAGACGGAGGCTATGTCCCAATACATCCAGGAGAATCTGGCAAGAGGGTTCATTAGGAAGTCAGTGTCACCTGCTGGGGTGGGGTTCTTTTTCTTGCAGAAGAAGAATGGAGAATTACGTCCCTGCATAGATTACAGGGGTCTTAACGCCATCACCGTTAAGAATAAATACCCGTTGACCCTGATTTCTGAGCTTTTTGATAGGCTCCAGGGAGCAAGGGTATTTACCAAATTAGACCTGCAGAGTGCTTATAACCTGATTCGCATCCGTGAGGGGGACGAATGGAAGACGGCTTTTAATACCAGGGATGGGCACTATGAATATCTGGTGATGCCCTTCGGGCTCTGTAATGCCCCTGCAGTTTCCAAGACTTTGTTAATGACATCTTCTGGGACATGCTTTCCACCTCGGTCGTAGTCTATCTGGATGATATTCTCATCTTCTCTCCAGATATTGACTCCCACCGGAGAGATGTCTGCAGAGTCTTCGACCTCCTGCGGGCAAATTCCCTTTACGCGGAGTTGGAGAAATGTGTGTTTGAGCAGGAGTCTTTACCATTCCTGGGCTATATCATCTCCGCCCAGGGATTGGCTATGGATCCTGCCAAACTACAGGCTGTAATGGACTGGCAAGAACCCCATTTCCTTAAAGCGGTGCAGCGCTTTATGGGGTTCATTAATTATTATCACCAGTTCATTCCCCATTTCTCAACTTTGGTAGCTCCCTTGGTAGCCCTCACCAAGAAGGGAGCAAATCCCAAATTGTGTTCTGAGGAGGTCTCCAAGGCTTTCATCTCAATTAAGTCTCAGTTTGCTAGCGCTCCCATTCTACACCACCCTGATGTTGATAAGCCATTCTTATTGGAGGTGGATGCCTCATCCGTTGGTGCTGGAGCAGTCCTCTTTCAAAAGGATGCTCAAGGTCAGAAGCATCCTTGCTTCTTCTCCAAGACCTTCACACCAGCGGAGAGGAATTATTCCATCGGGGACAGGGAGTTGCTAGCAATGAAGTTGGCTTTCTCTGAGTGGAGACATCTGTTGGAGGGGGCTCGCTTTCCCTTCCAAGTCTTCACCGACCATAAGAATTTGGTATATCTTCAGACAGCCCAGCGGCTTAATTCTCGCCAGGCCAGATGGTCCTTGTTCTTGTTTCATTTCACACTCCATTTTCTCTCGGGAGAGAGGAGCATTCGTGCCGACGCTCTCTCTCGCTCTGTGGTGTCCACTGAGGAGGAAGAGGAGGAGCCTCGGCTTATTGTCCCCACAGAGAGCCTGAGAACAGTGGCCCCGGTTTCGCTAGAGTCTGTGCCCCCGGGCAAGACTTTTGTGCCTACCAATTTGCGACTGGATGTACTCTCTTGGGCACATTCGTCCAGGGTGGGTGGACACTTTGGGGCAAAGAGGACATCTGAATTGCTGGCGAGGACATACTGGTGGCCGCATATGGTCCTTGACGTTGGGGACTATGTTCGGGCGTGTGTCTCCTGCGCCAAGAATAAGTTCCACGACAACGGCCAGCTGTGGTGGGCTTGCCCAAGTCTCGGGGTTGCACCATCATTTGGGTAATCACCGACCATTTTTCCAAAATGGCGCATCTGGTGCCGCTACTACGGTTACCTTCTGCACGGGCTCTGGCAGCGTTGATCATTAGGCACATTTTCCGTCTACACGGCATGCCGGACAAAATTGTCAGTGACCGAGGTCCCAAGTTTGCGTCTCGGTTCTGGAGAGAGCTTTGTCGTCTACTCAGTATTGAGTTAAATCTCTCTTCAGCGAACCATCCTGAGACGAATGGGTTGGTAGAGAGGGCCAACCAGATCTTGGTCACCTATCTACGACATTTTGTCTCAGCCAGGCAGGATGACAATGCTGTGGCTGACTCCACCGGACAGACTCCATTCGCGGGTTCCAGTGCCCATGCCCTTGTCTTCCGCCGACTTCAGGGTGGCAGACTGGGCTGTGGAGTCACGGGACATTTGGGACCGTACCCAGGATGCCATTCAGGCGTCCAAGGAGAGGATGAGGTCTTCCGCCGACGCACATCGGCGCCCGCTCTGACATTTGCTCCTGGGGACTTGGTGTGGCTCTCCGCCCGTAACATTTGAGCGCAGCGAGGCCCAAAGAAGGGGGGCCCTAGGAGGGGGGGTAATGTTAGAAGTCGAGTTCCCACTTCTGCACAAGGGGAATCTCAAGCAATCCCTGCTACGGTCTCCCATCCGTCTCCGGCCGCAGTGGACTCTGCTCAGCATAGGCGTCGGTCCCGGCGTCTCGCCCAGTCTAACATTGTACAGAGGATTACTGCTGCCTCTCCAGGCTCTACTTTTGTAGCCAGTACTGGTTAGCGGCGAGCAGACGTCTTTTAGGACAAAGTCCTTGCTTTCCCCTTCTGAGCATGCCCAGGGTGGGATCTCTCATTGGAGATCAGGGGTCACATGCTCAGGTGCTGCAGCAGCTCCTATTGGTCTACCAGGAAGGTCCTGAAACTTCCTGTGTTCTGGAACAGTTTCCTATTGGTCCTTATCTGGCAGGCCCTGTAGTTGCTACTATAAAAGGGTGGCATGGTCGTGCTGCCATGCGCTAGTATCAACTACATTATGTGCTTTGCGCCAGTGTGATCTTGCACGCATGTGTTAGGGCTCGGCTGAAATAAGCCCCTAGAATAACGGCACCTCCGGTGAGGAGATTGTTTGATTGCGTTGCTGATTGCATTACTACGGACTGCTGTCCGCACAGCAGTTGTCTGTGCATTCCTGTGGAGTTAACAGGACACAGTCCATATCTCTGCGTCGCTACCTTAGCGACACCGTGGTGTAACAGTGCTCGCTTATACTGCCATATAGTGCTACAGTGTCTAGAGTTGCGACTCTGTGAAGTAACAGAGTTCGCCATACCGCCATCTTACTAGCAGCGGGATCTGCCTGCATGGTGGACCCCGGGATGCGAACAAACTTATTATTTGTATTTGTTTTGTGCGTTCCGCCAGCCCTAACACCGTGTGAACACGCTGACATGTAGGTTTTTCTCCGGCAGCACGGGCGGCAAAAAGTCCCACACACGTGCACATGGAGAACATACATTGATGTCCTCCATGTGCACGGACAGCCGCCGGGTAAGAAGCGCCACAGTAAGGCTGGGTTCACATTTGCGGTTGTGTCCGCAGCGTTTCTGACGCATACATCCACATGCGTCGTGTTTTCCTATCTTTAACGTTGTGGATGCTGGTACATGCGTTTGTATGCGTTCGACCGCGTTTGCTTACGCATGCGTCGTTTCCGGTTGTGCGGTGTGGCGCGGCTAATGCAACATGTTGCAATTTTGAAGGCGTCAAATTGCTGACGCTTGCGGAAGAAATGCGTCTAAACAACGCATTACAGTCTATGAGAACGCATGAGTACGCAAGCACATGCGTACGCTTTGCGTTTGCATATGCGAGAATTTACATAAGACACGCCCAAACAGCAGTGTACTCTCTTCCCCATAGTCTTTTTATCCAACTGCATTTAATAAATGTACGGAGTTGGAAGTATGGTTTAGATAGACTTATGATAGATTCTTCCTCCTTATTTTAAAAAAGCAAAGGTTGCAAACATTTGGCAGCATTTCCATGAAAAGAAACGAGTTTCACAAACTGCGCCGGTGACACATGACCCCCTTTTTATGTGGTGCGTAAATACAGACTTTTATCTTTGTTTTTGTGATAATTTCCCTGTTTTAGGTGACAATTTACCTTTCAAGTCAGAAAATAGAAGGCGACTGAAATGAATACTGTGATGAAGCAGTGGCACACATTCCGGCTCACAAGGTAGGTGTAATGCAAGCTTAGGTTCACAGTCACCTCGCACTATACACGGGTTGATGTTTTGTTTAACTAAGCAGAGACGAAAACACCAGCTGTTCTCACATCAAGGAGTAAAGCAGATGTTTGCGCAAATCATTAGAACAAAACTTCAACTGCTCTGTAACTTCTGTTCCTAACTAGGCAGATGGTGCCACACGTCTCTTCAAAATAAAAAAAAATTAAATGACATCTAAGAAAACCCCAGAGGGGACCTCCAAGAGCGAAACGGTGGCCATATAGAAGACTCTGTACTTACCCCAATAGTAATCCCCTGAACCATATTACTCCCATAAAATCTACAAGCACACTTTGCCCATGCAATAGTACCATTTAGCTGCAGAACTCAGCCAGTCCTTGTGCCCACTCACCCCCAAAAAAGTGCTTGCATGAAAGTACAGTATAATAATGGCAAACAGTATTAGTGCCTTCATAATAAACTTTTCAGTCAATTTTACAAATTATATGGTGTAGCCTTTCCGGGGTTTTAGCTCTGAGATCGCTGTCTGGGTAGACAGAATGGCATGGAAACAGTTCATTCAGACAGCAGCTTGGTGAAAACTGGCCGCAACCAGTTTTATTAAAGTCCACAGCACACAGATAAAAACAAAGCATAAACAAAAGACCTGGGCTTGTCTAGCCTCTAATTACACTTAGATAGATGGCCCTCTCTATCCGGGACCCAGACTCTACCAGTCTGTGCCCAAAACAACACATATGATCTCTGTTACCAGTATGGAGTTTCACAGACACTCCTCTTTATGTCTGAAGGCAACTCCAACGTCCAGACTTGAGAGAGGTCACCTCCTATTCAGTAGTCACCAGCATGGAGTGTCGCAGAGTCTCCTCTTTGTGTCCGGGGTACCTCGAGCACCCAGACAGAGAGAGCCCACCTCCCGGAGTCTCCTTCCGTGCCTGGACTCCTGTCCAGACCGAATGAGCTCCCTGACTGTGCTCCCAAGCACCTACTTCTGGCTTCCTAATCAACACCTGAGTGGATTCAGGTCTGAGCTGCAAGCGTGTACTGAATGGCAGGTGTAGTGACCTTTCTTTACCACCAGGTTTACAAAGCCACACATTTCGCTCATACCAGTCAGCAAGGTACTTAGGTGAAATATACACCTCATTCACCACATATTCCTTCACTGTCTCACATATCCCCCCCTCTTCTCCAGACCGGAGGGCCGGTCATCCAGACCGGAGGGCTGGTCAACAATCCTAAAGAGACAGTGAACTCCGGACCAGTTATGTCCAACACCAAGTTCATCTTCACCATTGTCATCTGTATCTTCACTTAAAGCAACCGCACTACGCTGTACCGTCCCAGGCCTATGCTCTCTGCGGGCCTCGGGTGTCCTGCACGGTTTCAGCTTGACTTTAGTGCCAGCCTCAGTCTCAGTATAGTGGCTCACCAAATAAGTACGACCAGGCACGTCAGAACAGCTCTGCTGATTCTTCCTCAGAAACTTTCGTACCTCCTGTTTTTGGGGCACTGACCCTGTGTCACCAACTGTCACAGGAGGTATATTGGTTTTCTCTAATTCCCCCTGAACTTTCTTTAGCACATCTACTTTCTTAAATATCAGTTGATTCATAAATTCTATCTCACAGAACCCAAGCGCCTCTGTCATGGTCTCTGACCATTCCGAGCCACACTGTTCAAACGATTGGCACTGTAGAGGGAGCTGATCGTTTTTCTTGGTCGGTACACATAATTTATCCTCTTCTGGTACAGGCTCACTTTGCATAAGACTCAGAGCTCTTACTTCTTTCTCCAGGAGATCCTCATGGCTACGCATCTTCTCCTGTAGTTGTTGGACGTCCTTTACGTCTTCGGCCCTTTCTTCAGGCTCTTCTGGTAGGACATGCTCAGAAGCCCTACCATCAGTCTTCTTTTCCACCACGTTCTGCATTCCATCTGAGCTCCCGTGTATCTGCAGCGGCAACGGAGCGACACATCGCCCCTCCCACTCACTGGGACGTGGTTCAAGTGTAGACTCCATGAAAATGCGCCTGAGCTCACCAAGGCCAACCCGAGGTCTCAAAATCTCATCTTGGGATTTATCCAGATCCTTTGGGTCGCTCGGGGACTCCGATGGCGCACCGGGCGCCGAACTTCCGGCCCGAGCTTCGCGAGTCGCAGCCACGGATCCGGACAGTACACCGTCCACGCCGCTGTCTCCGGCAGAAACATATTCCGGGGCAGAGTCATTCCCCACATCTTCAGTCTTGTTCCTCACAGCTTCACTTGAGACATCAGCCTCTGGTGAGGCACCTGGCCTGGTGTCCACCACTTCCATGGCTTTCTCCACCTCTGCAGCATCACCTTCCGAGTCCTTGGCCTGATGCAGATCCACACCCTACATTGATAACTTCTCATTTTCAACAGCATCCCCTTGTGCTGTGTTCAGTTTCAGAGTCCTGTCTTTCACCTTAGTCTTCGCCAGGGAACCGGCCAACGGTACAACATCTTCAGATGCCATCCTCCATCCGACTGCAAGGTCAGCCTCAGCCTTCCTCTCAGGACTCTCAATCTCCTCTGCTACCATGCCTTCCTCACTTGCACTGGTTGCTTTATTGTCATCAGATGACTCACTATCACCACCACTATCCCTGTCTGACCCCCTTTTCTCAGCCACATCTGGCTCACTTCCAGGTTAGACACTTCATTTTCATTCACATCCGGCTCACTGTCAGGGTTATACAATTCATTCTCATTCACATCTTGATCTGGAACCTTAGTTAACATGTCATCCACAACATTAACTTCACCATCTGGTCCCTGGTTTCCCTCAGGTGGTCCCTCAAGTATGTGACTATGTGATAACCCCAGCACTATACTTCCATATAGCTCAGATACCAGGAGCTGACTTACGACCTCTCCCTGGACTTCAGTGTCCCTATACAATAGGTTATTGTTCATGGCAGCATGAGGAAACCTCTCCTCAGAGCCAGGCTCTTGGGGAACCTCATTCAGAACAATTACATTCTCCTGTGCCGTTTTAAGAGTGGGGTCTCGCACCGGCTCACTCCCAAAATTGTCACAGGAGCCAGGCAGGTCAGGGACACTCGGTTCCCGAGAACCACCATCCTCGTCTCCCAACATCACCTGCAAAGAAATGTCATCTTTATCACGGTCATCATCAGTATCATCACTATTATGATTAGCATTATCATCATTATCAATATCAGCATCCTCATCATGGTCATCATCATTATCATGATCATCATTATCATTATCAATATTATCATGGTCATCATCATTATCACATAAGTTTAACGGCCCACTAGCATTGTGTTCCGCCCCTCGGGACTGCGCACCCTCAGTAGGAGCTTCATCACACTGTCCATCAGAAACATTTTTCCCCCAGAGATCCTTAGACCGGGGAAAGTCATTACCCAATATAACGGGGTGCACCAGGGTCTTCACTACCCCTACTTCATATGAAACCTCCCCGAGTTTGGGGACCAAGTCCACGGCAGTCTCTGGGTAGACTTTGGTGTCTTCATGGATGTACACCACACTCAGGTGCTTATCAGGGATGAAGTCCCTATCACTCAGGCTGTCACATACGGAAGTCACTGGACTCTCTGAGTCCAAGAGGGCCTGTGCTGGGCAGTCACTTACAACCACCGGGGACCCCTGTGGTCCAGTCTCTTCGGCTGAGGTGGACACACACACAGGCTCTGCGCAGGGAGAGAGGGATCTGCCAACATCACAACACATAGGCTCCCCCTCTATTGGACAGTTGGCTGCAATTTCACGCCAGCTCCAACACTGTCCATCACACTCTCCCACCCACATGTCCCCTCGGGCCTGAACCCGCTTATCAGCATACCCCATGTCCCCAACAGCTGGAACGCTCTTACCGCGAGAGTTCAGCGTCCGGGAACTCCGAAGTGACGACCTCTCAGACGGCTGTACCTCAGGAGGACGTGCTTGGGTGTAGCGGTCCACTATCACCTTTTCAACTCCATAATCAGGCCTGCTGACTGCAGACTCCCAACTGTATCTCCAGTCACGAACTCCCCTGGCACGGGCTGTCACCGTAACACCCAGCCGGGTAAGAATCGCCGCTTTCAACTTGGCATAGTCTTCGCTGTCCTGCTTGCTCAGGTCAGCCCAGACTTTTTGGGATTCCCCAATCAGATAGGGTACGACCGCCATGGCCCATTCAGATAGTGGCAGATTCTCCTTCTCTGCCAGTCTCTCAAACCTAGTAAGATATACCTCCACATCATCACGAGGTGTCATTTTTCTCAAGGACCGTCTTACCGCCTTCTTTATAGCGGACAACGCCGGTGCCTTCACAACATTACTTCGGGACGCGGCACCGAAATCCTTTTTTGGTGCTGTCATCTGCTCAACAAATAACCGGTTATTCTCCTGCTGCTGCAGGAATTGCTGCTGGCCTGCTGCATGTGCTGCTGGTGCTGCAGGCGCTGCTGCTCCATGCTCTGCTGCATGCTTCGCTGGGCCTGCACCAGGTACTCAACGAGCTCCTCCATACTGCCGGACTCATCTGTCTCAATCACAGCAGTCTTATGTTGCATATTAACTTGCGCCATTTGTTCAAACAGCGCCTCCATGCTGTCAGATATCTCTGTCTTCACAACGGCAGACTTCAGTCAAGGCATACACACTACACAGCTTTTTTCCACAGAAAATTCAGCCTTGCTGTGCAAACACCTTTTTTTTTTTTTTTCTTTTGCAAAGTCTATTAGGGCTACTGTCTCTTTAAGACTGCTCCACAGACGTTTCTCTTGCTGCTGCACATTCCACAGTCATTTTCACAACAAGTTCAGCTTTGCTGTGCATACATTTTCTCTCTGCAGACCCTATCAGGGCCACTGTCTCTCCAAGACTGCTCCAAACAGACGTTTCTGCTGACACACTTTTTTTTTCTGCTGCTATTTCAATAGACTTCACCTTTAATGCTGTCTCTCGCCACTGTGCTGCATACACACTCCAGCACTAACTGTATCAGGCACTGCGCTGCCCGCATTCTCCACCAATTGTAGCCTTTCCGGGGGTTTTAGCTCTGAGATCGCTGTCTGGGTAGACAGAATGGCATGGAAACAGTTCATTCAGACAGCAGCTTGGTGAAAACTGGCCGCAACCAGTTTTATTAAAGTCCACAGCACACAGATAAAAACAAAGCATAAACAAAAGACCTGGGCTTGTCTAGCCTCTAATTACACTTAGATAGATGGCCCTCTCTATCCGGGACCCAGACTCTACCAGTCTGTGCCCAAAACAACACATATGATCTCTGTTACCAGTATGGAGTTTCACAGACACTCCTCTTTATGTCTGAAGGCAACTCCAACGTCCAGACTTGAGAGAGGTCACCTCCTATTCAGTAGTCACCAGCATGGAGTGTCGCAGAGTCTCCTCTTTGTGTCCGGGGTACCTCGAGCACCCAGACAGAGAGAGCCCACCTCCCGGAGTCTCCTTCCGTGCCTGGACTCCTGTCCAGACTGAATGAGCTCCCTGACTGTGCTCCCAAGCACCTACTTCTGGCTTCCTAATCAACACCTGAGTGGATTCAGGTCTGAGCTGCAAGCGTGTACTGAATGGCAGGTGTAGTGACCTTTCTTTACCACCAGGTTTACAAAGCCACACATTTCGCTCATACCAGTCAGCAAGGTACTTAGGTGAAATATACACCTCATTCACCACATATTCCTTCACTGTCTCACAATAGCTATAAGTACAACCATAAAAATTGTGCCTATTTTGCAGTTGCCTGGAAATGCATTATGTGTGCACTCTGAATGAATTTACACAACCTCAATTCACTTCCAGTCTGATTTGCATGCACTTTTGCACCCTTGATTTCCAAGCGCCAACACATCAGATTACTACAAAAAAAGTATCATTTTTATAGGTGTTCTAGGACCTGACAGGCTCCCACAGTGGTGACAGCAGTCATAGTCGCTGTATAAGAGTGCCTAAATAATGTCCTTTAGCCACTGTGCCAATATAAAAAGGCCAACCTAGTAATAGTAATACCCTGTGCCCACATTAATAATAATATTGTACCAAAGTGGCGACATTTAGGGCTCATACCCATTTGCGAGAAAAACGTTCCGAATATATGCAGTTGTCATGCGATTGTCATGCGATTTAATCGCACGATCCATTTTCTATCTGTATGCAATGCGATTTTAACATGACTTTTACATAGAGCAGTTCTCTCTATGTAAAAACTCGTAAAAATCACATTGTAAAAAAAAAAATGTACACAAAAAGCAAATAATATATATATATACAGTACAGACCAAAAGTTTGGACACACCTTCTCATTTCAAGATTTTTCTGTATTTTCATGACTATGAAAATTGTAAATTCACACTGAAGGCATCAAAACTATGAATTAACACATGTGGAATTATATACTTAACAAAAAAGTGTGTAACAACTGAAATTATGTCTTATATTCTAGGTTCTTCAAAGTAGCCACCTTTTGCTTTGATGACTGCTTTGCACGCTCTTGGCATTCTCTTGATGAGCTTCAAGAGGTAGTCACCGGAAATGGTTTTCGCTTCACAAGTGTGCCCTGTCAGGTTTAAAAAGTGGGATTTCTGGCCTTATAAACGGGGTTGGGACCATCAGTTGTGTTGTGCAGAAGTCTGGTGGATACACAGCTGATAGTCCTACTGAATAGACTGTTAGAATTTGTATTATGGCAAGAAAAAAGCAGCTAAGTAAAGAAAAACGAGTGGCCATCATTACTTTAAGAAATGAAGGTTAGTCAGTACGAAAAATTGGGAAAACTTTGAAAGTGTCCCCAAGTGCAGTTGCAAAAACCTTCAAGCGCTACAAAGAAATTGGCTCACATGAGGACCGCCCCAGGAAAGGAAGTCCAAGAGTCACTTTTGCTTCTGAGGATAAGTTTATCCGATTCACCAGCCTCAGAAATCGCAGGTTTACAGCAGCTCAGATTAGAGACCAGGTCAATGCCACACAGAGTTCTAGCAGCAGACACATTTCTACAATAACTGTTAAGAGGAGACTTTGTACAGCAAGCCTTCATGGTAAAATAGCTGCTAGGAAACCACTGCTAAGGACAGGCAACAAGCAGAAGAGACTTGTTTGGGCTAAAGAACACAAGGAATGGACATTAGACCAATGGAAATCTGTGCTTTGGTCTGATGAATCCAAATTTGAGATCTTTGGTTCCAACCACCGTGTTTTTGTGCGACGCAGAAGAGGTGAACGGATGGACTCTACATGCCTGGTTCCCACTGTGAAGCATGGAGGAGGTGTGATGGTGTGGGGGTGCTTTGCTGGTGACACTGTTGCGGATTTATTCAAAATTGAAGGCATACTGAAACAGCATGGCTACCACAGCATCTTTCAGCGGCATGCTATTCCATCTGGTTTGCGTTTAGTTGGACCATCATTTATTTTTCAACAGTACAATGACCCCAAACACACCTCCAGGCTGTGTAAGGGCTATTTGACCAAGAAGGAGAGTGATGGGGTGCTACGCCATATGACCTGGCCTCCTCAGTCACCAGACCTGAACCTAATCGAGATGGTTTGGGGTGAGCTGGACCGCAGAGTGAAGGCAAAAGGGCCAACAAGTACTAAGCATCTCTGGGAACTCCTTCAAGATTGTTGGAAGACCATTTCCGGTGACTACCTATTGAAGCTCATCAAGAGAATGCCAAGAGTGTGCAAAGCACTCATCAAAGCAAAAGGTGCCTACTTTGAAGAACCTAGAATATAAGACATAATTTCAGTTGTTACACACTTTTTTGTTAAGTATATAATTCCACATGTGTTAATTCATAGTTTTGATGCCTTCAGTGTGAATATACAATTTTCATAATCATGAAAATACAGAAAAATCTTGAAATGAGAAGGTATGTCCAAACATTTTGTCTGTACTGTATATATATATATATATATATATATATAATTATATATATATATAGGCCATACACTTCTACATAGTGTAATAGCCGCTAATTCAATTGCCGGCTTTTGTGAAATTTCAGACCCGACATGAAATGACACATGGTTTACATACAGTTAACCATGTCATTTCATGTAGTTTGATATATGGTTTTCACTAATAATGACATGAGTGTATGTGTACAAAATTTCATACAGCTAGGGGTTAATTAAAGGTGTAAATTCGTTGAAAAATTATGCGTGGGCTCCCACGCAATTTTCTCCACCAGACAGGAAAAGCCAGTGAGTGAGGGCAGATAATAATAGCCTAGGGAGGGTGCATTTTTTTGTGTCCCCCCTGGCTACTAACATCTGCCCTCAGACACCCCAGAAAAGGCAAATCTTTAATTAGATGCGCCCTTTCTTGCACTTAGCCCGTCTATTCCCATTGCCCTGTAGCGGTGGCTAATGGGTTAATAATGGGTTAAAGCCACCTTGCTATTGGAAGGTGACTTTAAGCCAGGTTAATAATTGAGAGTTGTCAATTACACAACTATCAATTATTAATCCTATTGTATGATATAAAAATAAAACACACACACCTTAATAAAAAATCATTTTAATGAAATAATCACAGTTTTTAACCATCTTTTATTTTACAGGTAATCCATGCGAAGCCCTTGCTCTCCTGTAATAAAAATAAAATAATAAAGCAACATTATTCTTACCTATCCGGTGCTTTGTCAGGTCCCATGCTGTAATCCTTCACAAAGGGTTAAGTGGCTTACAGCTAGCAGCACAGCTAATGCTGGCAGCTCAGCTGTAAGCCCCCAAATGAATGAGTTCCTCTCCCGGACGACAGGAGAGGAAGTGATTAGTGTGGGAAGCTTAATTGATTGCTTCCCAGGCTAATCAGTTCACTTCAGGTCAGCCGGGACTCCCTCCGACGTCACTGATGCTGTGCGGTGTCCCCTGCTGACCTGAACTGATTAGCCTGGGAAGCAATCAATTAAGCTTCCCACACTAATTACTTCCTCTCCTGTCGGCCGAGAGAGGAACTCATTCATTCGGGGGCTTACAGCTGAGCTGCCAGCATTAGCTGTGCTGCTAGCTGTAAGCCACTTAACCCTTTGTGAAGGATTACAGCGTGGGACCTGACAGAGCATCGGATAGGTAAGAATAATGTTGCTTTATTATTTTATTTTTATTACAGGAGAACAAGGGCTTCGCACAGATTACCTGTAAAATAAAAGATGGTCAAGAACTGTGGGATTATTTCATTAAAATGATTTTTAATTAAAGTGTGTGTTTTAGTTTGATTTCATACAATAGGATTAATAATTGAGAGTTGTCTAATTGACAACTCTCAACTATTAACCTGGCTTAAAGTCACCTTTCAATAGCAAGGTGGCTTTAACCCATTATTAACCCATTAGCCACCGCTACAGGGCATTGGGAATAGACGGGCTAAGTGCCAGAAAGGGCGCATCTAATTATAGATTTGCCTTTTCTGAGGTGGCTGGGGGCAGATGTTAGTAGTAGCTAGGGGGGGCACAAAATAAATGCACTTTCCCTAGGCTATTATTATCTGCCCCCACTCGCTGGCTTTGTCTGTCTGGCTGAGAAAAGAGCGCAGGAGCCCACGCATTTTTTTCAACGAATTTACACCTTTAATTAACCCCTACATGTATGAAATTTTGCACACATACACTCATGTAATTGTTAGTGAAGACCATATATCAAACTACATGAAATGACATGGTTAACTGTATGTAAAACTTGTGTCATGTCATGTCGGGTCTGTAATTTCACAAAAGCAGGCAACTGAATTAGCGGCTATTATACTATGTAGAAGTGTATGAACTATAAATATATATATATATATATATATGTGTGTCACAATGACATGTATATATATTATATATATATATACATATATATACAGTCATGGCCAAAAGTTTTGAGAATGACACAAATATTATATTTTCACATGATCTGCTGTCGTCTGGTTTTTATGTGTGTTTGACAGATGTTTTTATCACAGACAGAAATATAATAATTGCAAATATATGAGTAACAAAAGCTTATATTGACAGTTAGAATAAGTTAATACAGCAAGTCAATATTTGCAGTGTTGACCCTTCTTCTTCAGGACCTCTGCAATTCTCCCTGGCATGCTCTCAATCAACTTCTGGACCAAATCCTGACTGATAGCAGTCCATTCTTGCACAATCAATGCTTTCATTTTGTCAGAATTTTTAGGTTTTTGTTTGTCCACCCTTCTCTTGATGATTGACCACAAGTTCTCAATGGGATTAAGATCTGGGGAGTTTCCAGGCCATGGACCCAAAATCTCTATGTTTTGTTCCCTGAGCCATTTAGTTATCACCTTTGCTTTATGGCAAGGTGCTCCATCATGCTGGAAAAGGCATTGTTGATCGCCAAACTGCTCTTGGAGGGTTGGGAGAAGTTGCTCTTGGAGGACATTCTGGTACCATTATTTATTCATGGCTGTGTTTTTAGGCAAGACTGTGAGAGAGCCGATTCCCTTGGCTGAGAAGCAACCCCACACATGAATGGTTTCAGGATGCTTAACAGTTGGCATGAGACAAGACTGGTGGTAGCGCTCACCTTGTCTTCTCCGAATGAGGCGTTTTCCTGATGTCCCAAACAATCGAAAAGGGGATTCATCAGAGAAAATAACTTTACCCCAGTCCTCAGCAGTCCACTGCCTGTACCTTTTGCAGAATATCAGTCTGTCCATGATGTTTTATCTGGACAGAAGTGGCTTCTTTGCTGCCCTCCTTGAGACCAGGCCTTGCTCCAAGAGTCTCCGCCTCACAGTGTGTGCAGATGCACTCACACCTGCCTGCTGCCATTCCTGAGCAAGCTCTGCACTGCTAGTAGCCCGATCCCGCAGCTGAAACACTTTTAAGAGACGGTCCTGGCGCTTGCTGGTCTTTCTTGGGTGCCCTGAAGCCTTTTTGACAACAATGGAACCTCTCTCCTTGAAGTTCTTGATGATGCGATAGATTGTTGACTGAGGTGCAATCTTTCTAGCTGCGATACTCTTCCCTGTTAGGCCATTTTTGTGCATTGCAATGATGACTGCACGTGTTTATTTAGAGATAACCATGGTTAACAGAAGAGAAACAATGATGCCAAGCACCATCCTCCTTTTAAAGTGTCCAGTGGTGTCATTCTTACTTAATCATGACAGATTGATCTCCAGCCATGTCCTCATCAACACCCACACCTGTGTTAATGGAGCAATCACTGAAAAGAGGTTAGCTGGTCCTTTTAAGGCAGGGCTGCAATGATGTTGAAATGTGTTTTGGGGGATAAAGTTCATTTTCTAGCCAAATATTGACTTTGCAAGTAATTGCTGTTAGGCTGATCACTCTTTATAACATTCTGGAGTATATGCAAATTGCCATTAGAAAAAGTGAAGCAGTAGACTTTGTAAAAATTAATATTTGTGTCATTCTCAAAACTTTTGGCCATGACTGTATATATGTATTCTATGTGTATATATCTAGTGTTTTGTGAGCTGTCAGTGTGATTTTACAGTAGCCGGGGATGAATTGCAGGCTTTTCAAAGGACACCGGTGTGTATAAATCGGACAGCACTCACATGGTGCGAGTGCTGTCTGATTATTTCTCGCACCCATTGACTTGCATTGGCGAGTCTCATCTAAAAATCGCTGCAAATCGCAGCATGCAGCGATTTTTTTCTCTCTCCGATTTCAGATGAGAAAAAAATCGCAAATGAGAAGTCACCTATTGAATAACATTAGTCCGAGTGCAATCCGATTTTTTATCGGCTTGCACTCGTCCGTTTTTCTCTCCAGTGAGTATGTACCCTTAGAGTTGAGCGAAACAGGTCGGTCAGATTCAAAAAATACCGACTTTCGCCAAAGTCGGGTTTCACCGAGCGAAACCCGACCATAGCGTGAGGTCGGCCATGCGGTCGTCAACCCGAGCTCCAAAGTCGGTTTTCCCTTAATGCTTGCAGGCGCCTTTTTTCAGCCAATGAGCAAGGATGCACACTGTGGGCAACGAGATGACATGGGCAGCGGCCACCACCATCTTAGAGAAGGGCATTGCAGTGATTGGCTTGCTTGTTTGACGTCACAGTGGCTATAAAAGCCCTGAGCGCCGACCGCCATTTTACTTCTGCCGATCTTAGAGTAGGGAGCTGTTGCTGCCGCTGTTTCTCAGTAGGGAGAGAGTTAGGCAGGAAAAAAAAAGTTATTCTGTGCTTGTGCTGATAGCGATTGTGCTGTACAGTTAGTGTGCAGTGACAGGGGAGGATTTTGTTGTGTGCAGCAGCGCTGGTTATTAGGCTGCCTGCCAGTGACAGGGGAGGAATTTCTTGTGTGCAGCAGCAGAGCTGATTATTAGGCTGCCTGCTAGCTGTATTGCTGTGTGTACACTGCTGTGCAGACTGCTTTTTACACAGCACTAATACTTCAATTCTTTTTTTCTGCACGGTTACTGAGCGTTCATTTTTTCCCACACGTATAGAGTTGTACCCTCCTCACACACTACCGGTTACGGCTGTGTATCACGGACAAATACATGCTGACTATCTGTGTTGACTACCGAAAATATATACGGAGATTTCAATGTTCCCCAAAACCGTATACAGCTGGTATCTTCTGATACAGTACCGTTTTCTGACTTCTGTATTACGGTCAAATCCATACTGAGAGAGCGTCTGTGTGTGACTCTGGAAATATATACGGAGATTTACGATTACCCCTACACTACGCCTGTATCTTCGGATACATTAGCCTTTTTGCTTTTATATTCTGGTCTACTCATACTAAGCCTGTGAGAGTCTGTGTGTTACTCGGAAATATATACGGAGATTTACAATTACCCAACACTGTATACAGCTGTACGCTTCTGATACAGTACACTTTTTCTACTTTTCATATTCTGGTCTAATCCATACTGACTGTGTGTCGTCTGTGTGTTACTCTGGAAATATATATGGAGATTGACAATTATCCCAATCTGTATACAGCTGTACGCTTCTGATAGAGTACACTTTTTCTGATTTTCATATTCTGGTCTAATCCATACTGAGCTGTGAGCGTCTGTGTGTTACTTACGGAATATATGCGGAGTTTTTACAATTACCCCAACACTGTATAAGCGACGCTTCGATACAGTCACTTTTTTTTGCTT